>VZDJ01000301.1:9142887-9185503 GCA_008694505.1 Cyanoderma ruficeps | reverse complement strand
TATATATATATATATATATAAATTTTGTATATAAAATCTATATAAAGTATATAAAGAAATGAGGATAAAAGGTCCAGCAGGAGAACATTGTAGGGTTAGAGATATCAAAGCAGGCAAAGAAACAGCACTTGGAAGATCAGGGGAGTTAAATGAGGAGAAAAATGTTTCTGTTTCTCACTGAGGAGTCACGTCCTACGTCCCCCTCCATTCCCTGTCAATTACAAGTGACACCTGATGGTGACAGAGGCTGCTGCCTCTCCAAAACCACTGCTGGTGTTTCCCCAGCCCTGGAATTCAGCTGCTCTCAGAGCTGTGCTGATCTCTGGGCATGGAGGCTCCTGCCTTTCCACACTCGTGTGAGCCATGCAAATTCCATTTATCATCAGCTCTCCCTAAATGTGGCCATCGTTTCTGGATTCCAGTGCTGACAGTGGGTGTGAAGCACCTCCAGATCCACCTCCAGCCCCCTGCAAGCTCCTCTCCATGCAGAGCACATTTCCTGCATTCCTGACGGGAATCTCATTGTTATTACCAGGGTAGTGCACTGTGGGTGGGGAGGGGAAATGACAGCTCAGTGTCTCTTATCTGCAGACAATTTAAATTTAGCCATGTTGAGGAAATTAGTGAGAGCTCTCACAAGATCTATTGGTCGTGGTTCCCACAGGTCTGAGGAGGAATCTTTGTCATCTGCCTTGCCTCAGGCCCAGGGCAGGATTTCATTTGTACAACATATTAATTCTATAAATCACAGCGTCGTGTGGCTTCAGTCGGGAGGAATCACGCTTCTGAAATGTTGGTCTGCAGGTTTAATTTCAGCTTTGCTTCTGAAGGTGAGTTCAGATCTGTCCCCCAGAAATGCTCTTCCCTCTGCTCCTCCTCAGACACTCCAGAGTTCTATCTCTTCCCAATTTTTTTTCCCATTCTTTTAGTGTGTGTGAACAAACTATCTTTGTAACTGTAAGTTTAGGCCCGTTTTGCTCTTTTTTCCCCCTCCTAGTCCTACCTCACAGCAGAGTAAACACTAAAACCATCACAACATCCTTGGGTTTGGTTTTGTCTGCTCGAATTTGGGCTTTGAAGGATGGAGCCCGCTGGGCAGTATCTAAACACTCTCAGAACAAAAATAAAAGGGTTTTATAAAGGGAAGAAGCTGTGGACATACCAATACGAACACCATCATCCCAATAAAGGTGTCCCTCAGCAAGCAGATCATCATCCAGGGCCACCGTGAGTCCCATCGGGTTTTTCCGGCTGTGGAAAACACAATTTTCTCTCAATTCCCTCAGCTAATCACATTGCGTAGTCCCCAGATGGTAATTTCTTTACAGAAAAGTTGTGTACCACCCAACCGACCTGCCATAGCCATCTTGCCATCCCATGCTGCTAAAAACCATTAGAAAAAAAAAAACCCACAAAAAACCCAAAAAAACCCAACAACAACAACAACAAAAACCCCAAAAAACAAAACCAAAAAAACCCAACAACAACAACAAAAACCCCAAAAAACAAAAACCAAAAACCGAAAAAACCAACAAAAAACCCAAACAAACCAAAAAAAACCCCAAAAAATACCCAAAAAACCCCCCAAAAACTCCAAACAACTTCAACAACAACAACAAAATCTACCCCCCCCAAAAAAAATACCCCAAAAGCCAAATTAAATTTAAATTTTCCACTTTTTCATACCTGTAAGCTGTTGTATTAGCAGGTCTTTGCCAAGGCAGGATGTATCCACCACGGATGTGCAGGTTGATGTGCTCCAAAGGAGCAGATAAATTTTGGAATTCTCCCCTAAAGCCAGTATCTGTATCCTATGTACAAAAAAAAAGAGATTTTTTTACAGGGTTTTCCTTCAGAATGAAATGATATTTCTCTGGACAGGTTAATGAGGAGTTGTTACTGCAGGAGTTACTATTAATAAAAGAAACCCTGAAATTTTGGCTCTGTAAAGGGCTGGTCTGACCATGAGTGATGGCAGCTGAACCCAAGGGGCCAAGAGGGTGAAACACAAACCTGTGATTAATGAAGGGAGTTTTGATCCTGCTCTTCCTATTCCCAAATCTTTTATCATTTTCCAGGAAAAATTACATCTAAACCTGGTTTTTCCTTTCTCTATTAGAGCATTCCATTACGAAAACCTTCTGTGTATCATTTGAGGGTGACAAAAAGTGAAAAGAACTCTAAATAAAAGGTATCACTTCACCTTTTCATTTATCATAACTCTGGCCACGTTATTATACATTAATATAAAGGAATCGAGGATTTCTATCATTTCTTTATTTAGCTGAGTAGATCTTAGGTTTCTAAGAACTTATATTAGATGCAAATTAGGCAGGTGAGTGTTCCCACCTCCCTGCCATGCTCAGTGCTGTGGAAAGACAGAAAATAGAAGTTTTAAAATCCAGTTTTTTTAGGGTGACTTACCGTGTGGTAATCATACCAGCGGGCGTCGGGGAAATAAGCGTACACTCTCCGATCATTCTGCAATTAAACACACAAATTTTTAGGCACCTCAAATCAAAAAGTGAAGCCTAATTAAACTGACCTTAGTAATAAACGCTCAAAAAAAAAAAAGAATGCTCACGAGTTTCATCACAGGGCTGATGAGCAGGGCAGGGCCCCAGAGGAACTGCTTGTCGATGTCCCACGTGTTCCTGTCCTGCACAAACCTGCCAGGATGAGACAGCCAGAGTTCAACTTTCCCAAAGAGCTCCTCCTTGAAAACCCTTCTGTCAGTAATTTCATCTACTCTTTCAGGTGTCTATTTCCTCATTATTGCTGTTAATAATTCAGTGATCAATTAATGGCTGCACAAAGGTCCCGATGTGACAATCGTTAGAGAAACCCAAGTTAATGCTCAGCTTTAGGGGGAGTTTGTCCATTTCTTTGCTTCTGCTTTTCAGTACATTGGGACAACAAAACTCTGAAGGTCTTATGCTTATTATTTACAATAATCAAATCTTGGACAGACTGGGACAGACTCTTTAATTCGAGTCACTGTTTTCTGAGTTTCTTTGAAAAAGGCAAATCACCACATGCAAAAAACTCAGGTTTTCCCAGCCAAGACATGAAGTTTTTTTTATTGAAGGGGGAAATGCTTTAACAAAGAGAGAACTCTGTTGTTAGAGGGTCACAACTAGAGGAGTTTTAATGGGAATTCTTGGTGAGGAGAGCAGGGGAATTGCACTTACTCGTGAAGAACTGGGCGGACAACGGTGCTGCCGTGGGCGTGGGCATCATACATTAAGGTGTAGAGATAAGGTAACAGGGTGTATCTTATGTTCAGCACATTCCTGGACATCTCATGGAATTTCGCATCCCAGGCAGCAGGATCTTGCCTCTGAAAGAGAAGACAGTGTTGTTAGGGAAGCTGGGTTGGACTGCCTGGGAAAGCTAAAAAACCCAAATCGACGTAGCAAAATGAACCAAGGAAATCCCTCCTCTGAAGCAGACCGTCTTCGTTTATTTATTTATTCTTCAACTCAGGAGCAAGAGAAAAGCGTGGCTGTCACTGTCAGCCCCAGGAGGGGAACTAGAAAGAAGAGAGCTGATAAAAACCCAGGGGAATAGAGTAAAAATGTTGAATGCAAAGCGTCCCCAAGGCGTGACACGTCCCAGGGTACATCATCCATCAGCCTCTGCTCCCGCACTCGCAGCCAGTCCCAGGCACCAAGGGCTGCTGTCAGGAGAGCCTCAAATCTTTATTAAATGGATGGAACAATACCTGGGCAAATTGGGGAAGACTGGCAGTGCCACGATAACCCTGAATCTGCATTTTGGAGGCTTTCACAGGCCTGTGGAAGGTGTGTGCCGCGAGATAAAGCAGCCGCCTTTCAAAAGGAGACTTTAATCCATTAGATATTTGCCATCTAAATAGCTCCACTCTGCTAGACCTGAAGCTTTCCCTGCAACACAAGTGCTGTTCCCCTTTTTTGCTTCTTTTCCCAGTTATCTTGTTTTACAGCTTTCTCCACTCCAGTCCTCAGCCTCCATTTAGGCAATTACTTCCCTTTCCTTTCAGCAGAAATACGATATCTGATGGTGGCAAACGAGCCAAGCACAGAAATTCCTGAGTCTCACTCCAGCCTCTTATTCCACTGCCCCATTTTCTCATTTGTTGTCTAATTATGGGCAATTAGGGCTGAGAGCACCGAGGTCAGTTCTGTTTCTTGAAGAGTGTTTGACATCAAATCTGTGTTTTAGCCCTGCTGCAGCTCCTTGAAATGCAAACGGCACAGAGGGGAAAATGTGCAGAGTTTGATTCAGTGAAAGCAAAGCTAGAACGTGCTTCCTTCAAGGGTTCAAATCCCAGAGCAGCCCCTCTGTGGGCACAAAACCTCCCAGGTGATGGGGAGGCTCACTGCAGAGCCAGCATAGAAATAATGACAACCTTCATTTGATAAAGAGCCAAAAGTGTTCTTTTCTTCTCCATTTTACTTGGAATGTATTTCTTTTTTGAGCCAGGGCAATTGTCCATTGTTCTGGCTAGTTTTGCAAAAAAACAAAAGTTTTGTGTGTTGCAAAGGCTCAGCTGCTAAGAACTATTAAAAAATTGCAACTCACCCGTGCTCCTTTCCCATTGTGGTTCCTGGAAAATGGGTAGAATGCACCCAGCTGCATCCAGCGGGCACACAGCTCATACTCGGAGTCACTGAAGAAGCCACAGATATCAGCTCCTGTCTGAAATTTCCAGAATAACACAAATGGAAAACTGTATTATCCTGAACAGCATCACGGTAATTAAATATAAGTTAATAACTCATTAGCTTACGTAAGATATTCCAAAGAGACTGAACTCCATCATGCCTGAAAAGAGAGATAAATTGGAGTTACTGGCTGTGGGTTTTTTTACATTATGGTTACATAGACAGTGTTTATTACATTACTGAATCAGAAGAGAAAAAAAACAGATACAAGCCCCACAATTTTTCTAATGTGTTGTGTTTTCCTGCTGCAGAAGGAGATGGGATGTAGGAGGACATGAGGAAAGAAAAAAGATGAGTGACAGGACACAGGGCATGGAGGGGTCTGGTCCCAAGGGAATTAAAGGAGTTCCCAACACCTGCTACAGAAGGAATTAAGAAGAAAAAGTAAAGAAGGAACCGACCACAAATTCTGGTTGCCGAACCAGTTTTTTGTTCAGCTAAAAAATCACAGGAATAAAAAAAGCAAGGAGAGGAAGGAGAAGCAAAGCCAGGTTGGGTAATGCTTGGAGGTACCCAGCCTGTGGAAGGTGTCCCTGCCATGGCAGGGGCGGAACTGGCTGGGCTTCAAGGTCCCTCCCAACCCAAACCATTCCATGACTGGGTGACCCCGGGACTGCAGCCCCTTTTCCTGCCATGTACCGATGATAGATTTGTGGAGATGCTCCCAGATTGCCGTGTTGTCCCCCAGCCAGTGCCCGGCCCATTTCCCGCTGCTGGGGTATGTGGAGCGGGTGATGACGATCCCGCGCTCCTTGGTGACTTCGTGCAGGGCCCTGTGTTGGAAACAGACACAAAAACCAGTTACAGCAGAAACTTTACACGAGAGTTTATTGCAGAAGAGCCTCTGTGACACCTTGGGAAGGCTGACCTTGAACAGAGACTGGGCAGAGCTAGAGAATAAAGTAGATATTCATTGAAAGGCCTTTAAGGATTCAGCTTGGGCAGGACAAGAGCCTGGCCAGGGCTACACCCAAGGTGGACCCAAAATGGTCACAAAATGGACAAACGGTCATGAGGTCTCACACTTTTAAACGTTTTGGTCCATTTGCATTTTGAGGTTTAATTGTCCAATTACAGCTTCAGGTTATGAAGTCCCATCCTTGTTTTCTCTCCTCAGAGAGAAAACCATTGTTGGTGCTTTTGGGCTTGCAAACTTGTAACCTTTGTCCTTGGTGTGGAGCAGGAAAAGGATTTGTTTTGTCTCCCTGCTCTGTAGAGAGTGCTAACACTGAATATGAGTCTCAAACTGAAGCCCTAGGCAGCACAGAATCTGAAAAATGTGAAAGCTCAAACTTAAGGCATCACTGAAAAGAAATATATGGGTTTGTATTGTCATAGTCAAGGGCTACATCGTACACATCCAATCCATTCATGCTTTTTATGGCAGCTCAATATGATCCAGACACAATCCCAGCAAAGCTGGCCAACCTGCAGCTGCAAAGAGAACTGGCAAACAAGGAGGGATGAAAAAGGAGTTTTCCAGCTCAGGCTAACTCCTCTGTGAGGAAAATAGGAATGTAGCAAAACTTTTGTAAACCCGTTTTCTAAGGGCTCCACAATGTGTGCGAGGGCACGTCATTCCTTTCTTAAAGTATCCGAAAACTTGAAGCAACAGCTGGAAATAATTTAGCAACAATCAAACCAAAAGGCTCAGAAGAGTGAAAACAGAGGTAGCAGGAATATTGGACCTCTCAGGATAAGTTTAGTTGACTAAAAGATGCTGAAATTAAAAAAAAAAAAAANNNAAAAAAAAAAAAAAAAAGACCAAGGTGACAGGATATGAATATGAATATTAGTCAGAAAATCACCCTGATTAAATCCCACTGCTCTCCAATGTGAGCACCACCATAATTGACTAAACTGCTGCTTCAATAAGGCACTATTTGCTTATTTTTCTATAGGATTTGCAGCTTTAGTGACACCATAATTACAGCAAAGACGCACGAGTCACTTAAATTACCGCCGCAATTAAACCAGACTAATGTGCCACAATTATTTCCTCCAACACAAACAGTAACTTTTCCTGGATCCTTTATTCCTTTGTAACATGTTGTCCAATGTTTTAATTCTCTGCTTGCTCTCCCTGTGTCAATAATGCTTGGGAAGTGGTAGCTAAAATTTCAAAAGGGAAGGCAGTGAATGTCACATGTCAAAACTGCTCAGGGATGAACAGGACCTGAGTGTTCTGTGCCTGGAGCCTCAGGCCTGCAGCTCTATAGTTCTATCCATGAAAAACAATTATTCAGGTCACGAAGGCTGAATTTACTTCCAAACAGTTCCTGTATTCACTAATAAGGGCTCTGGCTATGCAAAAACCTCATTACAAAAGAGCTGCATCAAGGCAATATCCCAAAGTTTCTCTGTCTAATGGATGGAGAACTGAAATGACACCAGGTTACATAAAACACTGACGTTCACTTTTCAGTTACAGTCTTCTGTGAGTTTTGTGTGCAAACAATCTTTCTGTTTGGATGGTTTAGTAGCAAAATAAATTATTGCATTTCTTCAGTTTTACAAGTACCCCTTCAGTTACTGCCAAAAAATAAATTTGGGAGCGAAATATATGTATATCTATATTTCGTAGATAACATTTGCTATAATTTTCCAGTGTGAGAATATCTGTGCAAGCTGGGAGATTTATTGCAGTGATTTCTGTTGCAGCGCCTCGCAAAAGAGAGGAGAGTATTTCAGTTCATCCTTAAAACCACAGAAACGATGGCCATATTCCTTTCCCTATCAAATTCTTGTCTACTCCACTAGGTTTGCACAGCGAGGTTTTGGCAGAGGTGGATCCAGGGAGAAAATTCTGAAGTTTTCTCCTTTCTGATAGAGGGACCTGCCCCTGGCTGGGCCCACCAGCAGCACCGAGTGACTTTGGGATTACAGGAATAAGAAAGGGAAAATGGAGCTCCCAATAGCAACTGGAGATGGAGAGAGGGGTGAGGATGTGTGGGAGCAGCAGCCCTGCAGACCCTGGGGCAGCGCAGAAGGGTCAGGAGATGCTCCAGGCTCTGGAGCTGGCACAGGGACAGAGATCCACCTGCAGCCCTTGGAGGAGCCCACACCTGAGCAGGGGGTGCCCAAAGGAAGCTTGGGATGATCCCTTTGGGATGCCTGTGCTGGAGCTGGATCCTGGCAGGAAGCTGTGGAGCCTCGGAGAGAGGAGGAGGGTCAGAGAGAGGAGAGGGAATAGCAGCAGAGACAGAGCGTGATGGACTGACTTCAACCCCTGCTCCACGTCCTCTCTGCCTCTGCTAGAGCAGGTAGAAAACAGGGAATGAACTAGAAAAAAAGGGAAGACTTGGGGGAATTAAGATTTGGTTTTAATTGTCATTATCCACTCTGATTTGACTGTAAATTGAACTGATTTGCACAATGGAGCTGTTTTGCCCCTGACAGTCATTGGTGAGTGCTATCTCCCTGTCCTTATTTCAATCCATGTATCTTCCTTTATACTTTCTCTCCTCTTCCCAGCTGAGGAGGGGAGAGTTGGAGGGGCTTTGATGGGCAGCTGGAGCTCAGCCAGAGCCCAACCCACCACATTTTATGATGCCCAAATCCCATCAGAGTGGGCTGACAGCACAGGGATCAGAGATTCCCTCCTGTCCCGTCAGCAATTCCACCCTTGCCTTGACTGGCAGGGCTGCACGGGCACGCTGCCAAGGGAGCATCCTCTCCCAAATCCAAACAGCCCTGATATTTTCCCCCTTTATGGTCATATCAAAGTTGCCAAGGGCTTTAAGGTTAAGATGTGTACAGAAAATCTGTGCCTTGCTGGCTGGCTGAATTGGAAATGAAAGAGCCCAGCTCTGTTATCATCAGATCAGGCGTTATCTAAAGCAGGCTGGGGACAATTCAGAGGGACAGATAATGGCCTTGGAACTGGGAAAAGAAATGCTTCAAAGCAAAGCTTTGCGCTCACACTTTGCATTTTAAAAGTCACCATTTCCCCTTTTCACTTCATTTTAAACAGAGAAGTAATTGAGCCCTTCTGAAATTCATATGATTGAAAACCTGCCTTCATTTTCCCTCCTGGGCGGGAAGTGTGAGGGAAACCAGAGCAAAGTAGGCAACACCCAGAAAGAATGAGTAGGTGATGTTTTAATTACAGTAGTTTTATGTGCAGAAGGGATTTATTGCAGTGAGGCCATGGAAGCACAGCCTCAACTCAGCCCTGCACAGACCTCCCCTCACCTTCTCCTGCAGCTCTGCTCCCACCACCCTTCCCGCACCACAGGGAAGATCCCTGGCTGGAATAACTCCAGCCCTTGGAGCATCCAACTCCTCTCAGAGCTGGATTGAAAAACCAGATCGGTCAGAGCGGAGAGAAAGATGCCTCAGGCATCTTAAACTAACCAAGGAAGTTTTGGCAGTAGGAATGCAGCCATGGAGAGCCCATCTGGGGTGTTTTTTGGGAGGCAGCATGGGATGTGCAGACAAGCACTTACGGCAGGGTGGCTCTGGTTTGGGACCACCCATAAAGGTTGTGGACGTCGTAGTGTCTGGCCGGGGTCCCGTCTGGCAGGTAGTGCTGACTTTCCATGCATGGAGTTTTGTGGATTAATCCAGATGACCTATATCCCAAATCTTGTGGAAAGGGTAGAAGTATATTTATTATTAATAATGGGTATTAGTCACTTAAGTTGCTTTTTCTTAATTTTCATAATCGGTTAGGCAGTTAGGCAAACATCTGTTTGTCTCTTCATGCTGTCGCTTATTTATTTATAATTATAAACACAGCATTTCCAAAATGGAATGTTTCCCATATTCCTACGCAGGTCTCTGGGCCTGGGAATGTTTTAATAGTTCAGTTACAGATCCTCTTACTGTAGAGGCTGAAAGAATAAACGGAGTATATCAGAAAATAAATCTTTTTAAACACCGTCACACTAACCACACAAACAGAAAAATGGGTGTGGTGGGGGTATGATCTGTGGCTGAATATTAATTTCCTGGAAATTCCTGAGAAACCACTCGTGAAACCTGAATACAACAGTAAGCAGTGAGAGTATGCTAATAAACCATTAATAAATAATTCCTAATTAGTACTGCTTTACAGCAGTACTTCAGGAAAGCCGAGCTAAGAAAGCGAAGCATTTCAAGCATTTGACTGCTCACATAAATGGTAATGAGAGGAGACACATGGATATTTTCTAAATATTTAATTAATTGCATTATTCATCTGAGAAAACTGCAAAACAGAGAGCTCAGTTCTCTGCCATGCCTCAAGCAAAGCACTTAGACACAAAATAGGGATCCATATGCAGCAAGGAGCTGGAAAGAACTTTATTTTTGCAAAGTGCTGCACAGCTCCTGCTGAAATATCTGGGCTTGCAGTGCGCCCATAATCTCAGGAATGAAGGGCCATGCTCAGTGAGGAGCTGTGGGTTCATAAACCCATCTTTATTTCAGCTTTTATGCCCCATGTACCAGATAAGAATTTATGCAGGAACCAGAAAAACCTAAAACTGTTTTAAGGAGGGCTCAGGCTTACCAGGCATGTAGGGGGGATTGTTCAGGAGCTCGTTCCTACAGCCACCCATGGCACCATTCACAAAAGCTGCTGGTTCATTCATGTCCTAGAAACACAGAGCAGAACCCCTTAGTTTGCTACAGAACACCATAAATTCTGAATTCCACACAAGCAGCGTTGCAGCTGCAGTCTCAGTTGGACATCCCATGTTCCATAAAGGGGCTGAGAATAAGGCAGGGAAAGGGCTTTCCATGAGGGCGTGGAGTCACAGAAAAAGGGGGATGGCCTTGAGCTGAAGGAGGGCAAGATTAGATGGCATACTGGGAAGGAATTGTTCCCCACGAGGGTGGGGAGGCCCTGGCACAGGGTGCTCAGGGAAGCTGTGGCTGCCCCTGGATCCTTGGAAGTGTCCAAGGCCAGGTTGGACAGGAATTGGAGCACCCTGGGATAGTAGAAGGTGCCCCTGCCCATGGCAGGGGGTGGGAATAGAAGATTTTTACGATCTCTCCCAACCCAGACTATTCTGTGACTCAGGAGTTCTTTGTTTCAAGGGAACAGCCTCCAAGATGGTCAAGACCAACATTTTCTTAATGGGAATTTAACACGGGCTACTCCTGCCAGAGCAGTGCAGATACTGGGAATTAGGAATTGGGGCCCTCTCCACCGGTGTCAGGCAGAGCAAAACAATCCAGAAATCAGATGCATTTCCACACTTACAATCCACAGGCCATCAAACTTGATGCTTTTTGAGGGGTCAGTGGGATTGTTGTAGACCTCCATGATTTCCGTCTTCCACCACTCCATCGTGGAATTGCGGAAGAAATCTGGGAAAGCACTATATGCTCCATAGTTCTGTAAAAAACAGAAGGAAAGCAAGACAGATAAGGGGGCTGATGGTGTTCCATACCTAAATTCAGGGATTAAAAAAAAAAAAGAAGAAAAAAAGAAGAAAAAACCCCTAATTGCTTGTTCACTAAATTTTTTGGCTCTTAGGAAGGCTTAACCAATTTCTGCAACTCATTCCTGTTATCAGATTTGTCAGTGAGTTTGCTGCTGTTTTAAGTGATTAATGTCTACATTTGAGCCCAGAACCAAACCATGTCAGTACTTACCGCTACTAGTTCTTCGTGAGGCAGTGACTCGTTGATTTGGACATTGGGAAGGAACGACCAGACCTAATAGGACAAAGAATATTTAAAATAATCAAACCACGCTCAATACAAACTGAAGCATCAACAGCACACAGGTTTAAATGCCCTTCCTTGGACAGTACCTTGGAATATAAAATTTCATTGGTATCAGGCCGTTTTAAGAAGACATTTTGAGCGTCACCTCTGCTGAAGGCAGGATAATTGGTTTCATTCGCAGAAATGGCTGGATCCTGCAATTAGAAGCACTTTTACCCTTATGCTCAAAACTCACGTGATGCTACATTGGGATTTAAAAACAATATTACAAACTGACCAAGATAATGATAAATCTCATTCCTTCTGCTTTGATTTTGTTGACCAGCTCTGGTAACTCAGCAAAATGTGAGGAAAGGGTGAAGTCCAGGTTCCTTTCCATGTAGTCAATATCTGTATATTGGACATCCTGCAGTTCAAAAAGCAAACAAACAAAAAGCCAATTAATTTTAAATTATTTTCTCCCCTTTTTTTGCCAAATATTGAAAATCAGCCAAAATAAGTAAAATATGGAATTTTCGATGTGTAAAATTAGAAGCAGGCTGAAGTTGTTAAATTAATATTACACAATCTATGAGCAGGTCCAAACCAAAATAAGCCTTTCACTGCTGCATCTAAACTGAGGGGAAAAATTGATACAAAATAGAGAAAAATATGGATTTGTCCATACCTATGTACACAGAAACTCCGCCTGTATTTCCATAGCAATAAGGAAACAATGGAAATAGTTGTTCTCTATTGAAACATTGATATTAATATATTTAAAATGAAGCCATATTCAATTTACAGCATAATTTTGCTAGACTTAGGTGCTATTCCTATAATCCCAACAACAACCTGGGCCGAATCACAGCTGACTTGACACAGAGCATTATGGCAGTGAAATGATGCTGCTTCATTTTTTTCCCCTGCTGGTTTTCCTTCATCACTGCTCCTTCCTGTCATTCTTTGGTGCGCATAATGAAGAAAATTAAGCAGCTTTTAACAAAGCCCAGAGCCCATGGCACAAAACCTACTCTTCTCTACCGCAGTTGGGTGTTGCCCTGAGCTTTCTGTCTTTTTGCCTTTCTGTAAAACTTTCTCATGCAGCTTCACAAAAACAATATCTATTCTTAGAATGTTGACATACTTCTCCTGTGAGAGAAGAAATGATCGATGGTGATGTCCACCATCCAAGTTGAAGAGGTAGTGACCTGTCTAGCCAATCTCTTGACCTCTGAACATATCTATAAATACTGAAGTCAGATAAAATTAAAAGAAAAAGTTTTTGTAACCGCCTGCCGTGAGCTTCATTTCAGTGTTCCTAAAATTAGGACACACCCAGCTTCGCCCCGCGACAGTGGGGTTTTTGTGGTTGGTCACTGCTTTAGTGTCTAAGTGGATTTGGTCAATGCCATGAAGCTCAAAAGCTCGAATGTTATTTTCTCCCAACATACGTAGGGAATCCGAGCCGCCTTCATCTCCTCCACGAGCTGGGCCACCTCTGCGGTGTTGGCGTATCCGTAGCGGCACAGCTGGAATCCCAAGGACCAGTAGGGTGGCATGACTGGGCGCCCAACCAGCTGGAAAACAGGGAAGGATGCTCGTGGTGAGGAGGGGGAAGAGAAGCCAAACCGACCCACCAAAGCCCAGTGTTAGTCAGGCTTCCCTACCTCAGTGTATTCCTGAACCACGAGCTCGGGAGTCGGGCCCAAAACCATGTAGAAGTCGAGGATTCCTCCGATGGTGCGGTAGGTCAGGGCAGGGGTGGGCTGGAATGTCACATCTGGAAGGGGAGGGAAGGAAGTGAGAAAAGGGATGCCTGGGTTTGCCACCAGGGCAAAATAATGGCTGTAAAAACAGACCACGTGGAGGAGGATGGAGAGAGACGATTTACAAAGGCCTACAGGGATCAGACAAGGGGGAATGGCTCCAAACTGACAGAGAAAGGGCTTAGAGGGGATATTGGGAAGAAATTGTTCCTTGTAAGGGGGGTGAGGGCCTGAAGTTGCCCAGAGAAGCTGTGGCTGCTCCTGGATCCCTGGAAGTGTCCAAGGCCAAATTGGAGCAGCTGGGATAGTGGAAGATGCAGGGGGGTGGAACAGGATGAGCTTTAAGGTCCTTTCCAACCCAGATCCTTTCCAAGCCAGGTCCCTTCCAAGCCAGACCATTTCTTGATTTTATGAAATAAAGTGAAGGTTTTCTTACCCATCGCGTTGCTGTTAAGCAAGAGAACTCCATGGGCATTGCCATCTTCTTCAAGAGCCATATAAAATGGCTGAAAACCATAGGAATTCAGCTTGTACTGCAAGTAAAACAACACACGTTTTACTGGGGAACATTGCAACATATTAACATTTAGTAAGAAATTTAATATAAGACAAGACAAGTGCCAAATATTGCAAATAATCTTTAAATTTATTCATCCAAACCCTACCTAACCACAAAACAGACCTGCAGAAGTCCCACTTGGAACTTCACAATTTGTCAGGCTTGTCCAGACTGCTTGGGCAGGAAGGAAAGCAAAGGTATTGCTGCACCTAAATTTCCCTAATGAGAAGGTGCTTCCTCAGGACAAAACTTTCCCTTCTTTGCAAACAGAACCAGGTGTCTACGTGCTCAGGAGGTGATAAAAATATAAAATTATATTTAATTTTCTAAAAATGTGTTCCAGCCTGAACTGGAAATTAGAGCTATGATTAGCAGCTGCTGTTTCGTTGGCCATTCCCTGATAATTGGAAATTTGCTATCTTGTAGGAAATAAGACAAATAAACAGAGATAAGATTTCTGCTTTAGCTGTGTAAGTACTAAATTAATCCCTAAGCGACAGGAATTATTCTGACTCATGTCTAATTTTCGAAACAATGAGATGAAAAGAATAAAAAAACGAGGAACATGCTGTTACTCCTAAGCCATCTGTCACTTTCCAACACCTGACTGAGGGCCTGAGCTCCTCACAATGTTCTTGCAGGTCACAAATAATGGGTTTACAGAAGACCTTTGCCATGGAGACGCCATCTAAATTGTGAACTGTGATAAATATGGCCAGAGCCAATGCCCAGTACCAGCAGACATCCACTGAGTTTAAAAGTTGTGCTGAACGTTTCTGCACTTGTTGGTTCAAAAAAAAAAATCACATTTTCTTCTTCTTTGCCTACTTACACTTGGAGGCTGGTCCCTGGTGAACATTCCCCAGGTGTGCCAGCTCATGTTGTGTCGGAACGAGGGGTGCTCACTTTCCCCAAACCCATAGATGTACTGGGATGCCAGGCGAGTGGAAATCTGAATGAACATGTCGCTGAAGGTGAAGGTGGGCAGGGCTGAATTCCAGCTGAAGTGGGAAGAGGAAAGGGAAAATAAGAACAAAGCATCCTCAGGGCTCTGTTACTGGCAGATACTTTTATTGAAGATTGAGATTTCCAGAGGAAAAGAGTAGCCCAAAATAAAGTGGACTAAAACTGTTGTGGTTATCAAGGAAACTCAAGGCACATGAAATGAGGGTGTCTAAGAATTGCTGAAGAGTTTAGGGACACAAAGTCCTCTGCGTCTCTCAGAGAAGGATCCTACACAGGCATTGTGCACTGCAAGTTGTGTCGTATTTTGGCAATTTAGTAAAGAAAATGCATTTCAGGACACTGTAATCCTATTTTCCTCCCAGACTGAGCACTGGAGCCACATGGAATATAGTAAATAAAGTGCTTTTTACAGTACACTGAACTTTCTGTGAAGATTACACTGAAATTGTATTCACAGATTACATTTATTATCAATCAGCATCTTTCCAGTTAGAAATCCGACTGCAGCCTGGTGGGCTTTGCCAGAGAATTTCATTGTTCCAGGAGCTTCAATCGCAGGTTGAATTATTATTCTGGTTGGCAGAAGGGAACTCAACTCACAATTAAGTTTTGAGTACTTAAAAAAATTAAATAAAATTGGTTTTTTGAACAAAGAACATAACACACTCAACTGCTCTCTGTTTGCTAACTCTGACTTAATCAAGGAGAAATGAAGCTCCTGTCAGACTCATCTGTCGTGTTACCAAAACCCAGCTCAACTTAGTTGGGACACTACTTCCTTCTATTTTTTTCCCCCCTAACCATTCCCCAAAACTGACCCAAATGGCCAACCCTTAATGAGCTGTGGTCACCTAAGGAATATTTTAGGAACTGTAGAAAATCATTTTGCCTCCGAGAAGCTCGGGAAGCACACAAGGCACAGCCTTCGGAGCTGCCAAGGGTTCTTCATTCCAACACGCGCACAGAGAGAAGGTTTGGAGTGAAAAAAGCTACAAAAAACCCCGTGTGAAATAAAGTAACAAAAGGTGGCAGTGGCTCACATGACTGTGCCTGTGCTCCTGCGGCGGACTTGGATCCCAAAGGGCTGGACCTGGAGCGAGACCTCGTAGAGCCGATCCTGGCTCGAGCTCGTGGGGGAGCTGGGGAGGTTCAGGGGCACTGGGACCTCGTACCGTGGGTTCTGATAATCATAGATCTGTGAGGCAGAAATTAATTGATTTCAACAAGTCAGTTGTTGGAAATCTGAATCTGATATGTATTTTAAAAGGCTTGCAGAGGTGAGTATTTTCTTTCAAATGCTTGTTCTTAAACTAGTTCTTTCACGAGATTTTGTTGGGGGCAAAAGAATCCCAACCAACAAAATTTAAAGATTTATTTTGGATCAGGAATGGATTGTCTAATTATCTGCACGAATTTAAAGCATATACTTATATTTAAAATATATGTGTGTATACTTTGCAAGTGTGACATATAATTTTCTAGTTCAATTTTTAGGATTCTTTTTCAGGTTTTCTGTGTACTGAAAGCTGATAGAAGTTAGTTTTTGATGCCTGACCACTTAGGTCGATATTATTAAAAGCATGGCAATAAATTACAGTTAAACAACAGTGCACGGATAATTTTAGAATAGAAGTGCAATGATGGATGTAAAAAACTGTAGAGTTATTTACCTACATATTAACAAAATATTTTCAATTTCAAAGTTCCTGGTTGACATGACACACATACACTGACGTATACCTTTGATTCGTGTCATTTCTGTGTAAAACTGAGTGCTAGGATTCTAGGGTGGAAAAAAAGATTCAAGCTAAGAGCAATAACAATTGCTTAGAAGGAGAAACATATTTACACAAGGCTGCCTCTGCCTGCCAAACATAAATTTGGCTATAAAAAGCCCTTTGAATGCCCGTAAATAAAACGTGGGGAATTCTGGGATGGCGTTACCTTAAACTGCAGCATGTTGTTGAGGTGATATTTCACCTCCAGGCGTAGGGTGTTGATTGGGGCAGTGGAAGCCTCGTTAGCTCTGACCATGGAGCTGTCCAGTCTGAGGTCAGCCACGATTCCAGAGGAGGAATAAGTGACATTCTCTACAGAGTAAGGATTGCCAGAGCTGTAGTAGCAGTAAGGAGCACCTGGACTGTCTGTCGTCGCCTGGTGCAAACGGAAAGGAGTTTCAGGTTAGCAAAGCAGATTGATTTTTTTTGTTAGGTATCAGCATGGGATCCTGGTTTTATCAGATCTGTACCAATTGTAGGATTTGGGGGGGGAAAATTAATGGAATCTCGAATAAAGAAATAATGCAGAATAATCTCTGCACTGACTCAGGTGTAATAAAGGCAGTCAGTGGAGGCTGTAGCAATAGTTCAGCCAGTAAACTGAATCCTCGTGCAACGAAGATTGGTTTAATTTCCCCATCTCTGTGATCTTCAGATCAATCCCTCAATGTGGTCTAATCTTGGCTTGTGGAAATTCCTAAAGCTTTGTCCCTTTTAATCCCATTGATCTCTGGTCGCCTTCAAGGAGATGTGCCCAAAACCCATTTCATACTCAGGCAACATCAGAGCAGATCTTTCCACCGGCTTTATTCACACAAATTATCCTTAATATATCCAGTGAAAATAACAACCTACTCATCTGAGATCTCCTGACATTTCCAAATGTACAAAATTACAAAAAATTCTTTTAGCAGTGCAACAAAACCAGAGCAGTTCATCAACTGCTTCAGCTGGTGCAGGAGCAGCCAGCGCAGAATTTTGGATTTCATTCCTACAGGAAAGGCCCAAAATGGGCATTTTAGATTTAGAAGAACAGGGAATAATTTAGTTGGAGGTACCCTCTGAAGTTCAACCCTGCCAGGCCATGTTGCCTCCCACATATTTATTAATAATATTAATACATAAAACCACATGTTAAAGAACTTCATGTCAGAGATTAAAGTTTGGAAATAGCTCCTTGACGTAGATATAAACAAGATTCCAAATGAATCAAGATTTTTGTGGGATTCAAGGATTTCCTCTCAAACTGAGATGCAGAGGAGTTAATTTGGCTGAAAATGTCCCTGAGTGACCATGAAGGCCACACAAAGGGGCTGAGCCTTGCAGGCCACAGTGTCACAGAGGCAGAAGGGGCAGCTGAAGATGTTCTTCTGCTTTTTCATAACTCTAATACCATTTCTGTTTATCTTTCAAAAAAAAAATTCCTCATTTTTCCTCAACTCCTGATATAATTTGGTAGAATTTAAATAGTTGTCAGGTACTGAGGTAAATAAAAATTCATCAGTACAGGCCAGCTGAGGCCCGCGTGCTCATTTCATTTAAACCTGAATAATCCCCCAGACCACTTTTATTCTGTAACAACCACAAAGGAAAACCTTTCATTCTGGATTTTTTTCTTTTTTTGGTCAAATTAGTTTAAAAAAATAATGACTTACTTCCCAGGAACAGCCAAGTTGTTCACATTGTTCTTTTGTTGCGTCAGGGCTGGGATGACAATCAAATCTCTCATTGACACCCACTTTTAGAGTCCATGTGACTGTGTAAGACTTTCCCAGTTCAAGCTGAAGTCCTTTTATAAGAGCAACCTTATAAATATGAAACAATAAAGAGTTATTAAATGTCACATCCCATCCAGCTTTCCTTCAGTCAGAGGAGGTGCTGGTCCTCACTCAAAAACTGAGAAATTCACAAAATCCCATCTTGTAAGATTTGATACAGTCTGACTTTTACAAACACACACAACTGATATTTTTAGAGATAAAATCTGAAGAATGAAGGCTCTAAAAATATGGAGTTAATCCCACATCTTCCTTGGAAGCAAACAGGAATAAATACATGAAATAAGCTGTTTGCTGCGCTGCGAGCATAATTTAGCTGCACTTTTATGCAGCAGAGTTGAATGCAATTGTACTTTTATTCTCTAATAAAATTCACATTATATCTCACTGAAACAACATTGGCACTGGGTACTGTCCTTTGCAATACATAAAATAAAGTTGATGCAATTTTAAACATGTTTACTTTCCATTTTCCTGTTGTTGCTTTACCTTTCTCGCAGCATCATAGGTGAGATTAGGGACATAATCTTGCACAACGTTGTTCTGAGACACAGAAACTGATGCTATTTCCTGGGACAATCCCAATATCTTGATTTCCTCAAATTTCAGGTTGTTTGGATCAGCGTAATTGCTGTGTGTAGCAGTCATTTGTAGAGCATTCTGAAAAATATTATAGTGGTCATATCCTTATTTTAAAAATCTGCCAAAAATCCTCCTGATTTAATAATTTTTTTTTCTATGGAAACTTTCACATCGTAGCATAAATAAACCAATCTCTTTTTCCACACATATTAATTATTGCTCTGCTCATTGTTATCACAATAAAGCTTTTCTACCGTGTATAAAATAATCTTCAGAGTTGTGTTTCATCTTTTTTTTTTCCCTTGCTTGGGAAATAAAGAAAGGGCTGGGGCGGGTCTGTGACAGGGCAGATAAACTCCACCTGTCTGGGATCTCACTGGGTTCCAACAACCAAAGGTTCTCACTTCTCTGGATATAAAAACACTACTTCCTATCCCATGTCATTAATTATTTTTAGATTAAGAGTCCAAGCACACACGTGTGTGGAACTTCCTCATTGCCCTCCATGGGAACGTTGTGGTTAATTGTTAATTCAAACGTCATCACAGCCAAGTCATGACCTGGCTGCTAGGGTCTCAAACTCCAACAGCAACCAGCATTCGATCTATAAATGATTCTATGATTAATTATGATTTAAAAAAATCACTAATTCCTGCTCTTCACTGGTGTTCCTCTGCATCCTCTCACTCGGTTTATGCTCCTGCATCATGGCAAAGGAATGAATACCTTTACCCGATATTATGATTATTATTACAATCATTATCATTACTGTAGAAATCATATGTTATCATGCTATTTACAATCCTTGTTATGTAATAGTTACTGTCGATATTGGATGGAAACACTATCAGGACTCCACCCTGATGTCGATTAACCCTGCAAAAGGACTTTCAGCTTAAAATAGCACAAGGAAACTTAACCCTGATGTAGTTTCTGAGGGCTCAGGCAAGGTGTGGGTCTCCCCTCACTCTTTGGAGACATTCAGCTGTATTTTCAGGGTATAAAAATATTTATTTTTTACAGTGCCACTATGTTGAGAATCACAGACACTTCACGCTTCTCCTTTTTGACTCTGCTTTAAATGCCTCTTATGCTTTAGAGTTCTCCTGTTCAGTAAATATTGCTGCTGAGTTTATTATGTGGAAGGAAATAGGAGTTATTTAGATATTTACATTAACTAGGAGAAAAACACCCAACAGATTTCATCCCAGTTAAATGAGAGTATTTTGAACATAATTCCCCTTGACTTTGGCAAATGTTTTGTGTTCCAGCAAATCTTACAGGAGAATAAAGAGAGGAAAGAATGCTCTTGAAAGATACTGGATAAAAATCAGAAATTAAAATAAGATCATTTAAAATCAAATACTTACGTTGGAAACTTTAAACTCATAGTAAATGTAGGCGTTATTCTCAATTGTACCTAAAAGGTAAAGAAAGAAGTTACTCTTGGAGTGCAGAAAAGAATAAAATTAAAGTAGGGCTGTGCCACTGCTAGAGACCAATAAACTGTTAATTTTCAGGACTGCATTCAAAGCTGCACTAAACAATTCAAATATTTACTACTGTTTCTCTGAGGAACTGAAATGTCCCTTTTCCTTTATCCTTTGGCCAGTCTCCCAGGAGATCTAATTTTTTCCACAAAAAATTCATCGAAATCAGCTCTTCTAAAACGTAGTGATTTTTTTTTATTCTACTCTTATTTCTTCTCAGTTTGTCTTAAATATAAAAGTTTTGATCAGAGCTAATTCTTTAACATAACCTAAACAAGGATTCTTCATACAAAAATAACGGTGGTGATGATGGTAATAACGGGGATAAATGCCATGGAACCATAAGAGAGGAAATAACACATGACCAGGAAAAAGAAATACCAAGTGTGCTCAATCTGTCTTTTTTGTTGTTGTTTTTCCCCCACATACAAAAAGACAAATCCTGTCACCACAGGCAAATTGCAAATGGTTCCCCCTGTAAAACTGCAACCTGTAAGTTTTGGGCAGGCCATAAAAGGATGAAATGTTTTATTGCTTTGTTTGGCAGCAGCCGTGAGGGCAGTAATGGCTTTGTTATTTCAGGCCAGAGGAGCACACGGAGCTGTCACCCCCCATGCACAGCAGCCACCCAAGGCCTGCCGGATTTATGGCAGCAATAATCAGCTGAATCACTGCTCTATTGCTTAAAAGCATCCCCAAACTTTCACTAAATTCCAAAAAGCGGAGGCTTGGGAGTTTTCCTGGGAGATATGAGTGGTATAGCCCACAGGAAAAAGGAATGTATGAAGTTTTCCAATATTGATGCTCAGATACTTCCCTGGATGGGCAGGGGTTTGCCTAAATCCCATGGGAAATCCCTGTCACGTCCTGATAACCTAAAGATTACTCCTGAAAACCAGAGGTTTGACCTTCGGGTAGAGATTTGATCTTAAACTAGAGCCTTGTGTCTTTTTTATTTAGTTTTGTTGAATTAAGTTGCGACTTCAATCTTACATTAATAACAGCCACAGATTTCTACTTAAAAGTGATGAAAACCATTTGATTCGTGAGCAAGTGGCAGCAGTGTGTTACAAAATCTTCTTTTCAGCTGGAACATTGAAATTTGAGCATGTGAAATCCTTGTTAATCATATTTATTTCACTGTTGAAGGCTGCTCACCTGTAGATTCTCCATCATCCCAGAACAAATCCCCAGAAGCTTCATTGTTGATATCCAGGGCAATTATCAGTCCCATTGGATTCCTGCGGCTGTGGAAAGAGATTTACCTGTGTAACAAACATCTAAATACTCTTGATGCATCCTCCAAGTTCACATAAGGGTGAAACACCCAACAGGGTCACAATCCTTGGAGAATTGCCTTAATTAAGTTTAATCCTCGGTTTCCTTTCATTTTCATGCAAATGGATTGAAATACCCAGTGAGTTTACAAATCCCTATGCAAATAATTCATCACTATAGGTGTGGAGGTGAGGTTTGGCTCACAGGTATTCCCACGTTTCAAGGTGAAAACCCTAAATATAATAGACTGCTGTTATTTGTATCCTAGAAATCCTCAGCCCGGTTATGAGGGGGAAAAAAAAAATGTTAAAAGTGTTCCATTTGGGATCCTACCTTGCCGCTGTGGTGTTGCTTGGATTCTGAGTAGGGTAAATGAATCCTCCTCTCAGGTGCACCCCCATTTTCTCTGCTGGGGTATATAAATCGTGCCACGTTTTCTTATAATTGATTGGTTCACCCTTGTGGACAGGGATGGAAAAGAGAACAGGAGTTTTGTATTACCCACTGCAGGGAGTGTTTTCTTAAGTCCTGAGTTTCATCAAATTGTTCCTTATTAAAAAAGCTTAAGTTATGTAAATATCTATGGGCACATAAAATAAAATAATTGAGAGTCACTATGATTTAATGTCATAATCTGAGCCTTTTCCTGAGGCATCAATTCTTGTGCCTATCCCGCCACCCTTCACCCCTTGTCTCCCAAGTAACCCCAAAGTCTTTCCTTCACGTCTCTGTCCCCAAAGCAGGGCTGACAATCCTATTTCACCCCATTCCCATTTAGAAAATGATGCAATATCCCATAATATCCCCTGCATTTCCTTACCGTGTCATACTCGTACCACTCTGCATCAGGGAAGTACACACGAGTGGACTCCACACCCTAAAAGTGAACAAAGAAACCACTTTCATATTTCAGCTTAATCCGATAAACTCGATTTTCCAATAAAGCTGAAGTCCACTGTCAGAAAATCATTGATATTCCTACACTTTGCTGTTTCCTGGTGTTTAGGGTGGTGTCCAGACAGGGGACGGAGCAATCCAAGCACGATTTCTGCAAAGCTGCTGGGGTTTAACTGAATTGCTGCTCTGCAAAGTGGCAGCTCATTGAAAGCCACAATGCTTCAAACCCAGTGAACCAGATCCCATCCACGAGTGTCTCTCTATCTTTTTTATTTCCATGTATTTTGGGGCTGGCACCTTTCAGATTCTCGCTTTCCCTTTCTGTATTTAACAAAAGTTTTACGTTTCTCCGTGGCAAACGTGTTCCTGGCAAGGAAAATCATTATTTACAGGATTCTGCCACAGAATAAGCCCCAAACTTTTTGTTTGCTTGTTGTACCGCAGAGAAGCTGAAATGCAGCAAGGGAAGCTGACTCCAAAGGAATTTCAGAGATGATGTGGAGATGAGGTAAAGCAGAATATCAGACCAGACATCCTTGACTCCACAGAAGACTGGAAAACAGGAGGAGGATTTAACTGCGAGATTTTCTGCTTCAGCAGGGGTAAAAATGTGCTGTGGGCTCTCTCATTGGAAGCAATAAATGAAGCAGAGGGAACTGGTGACTCGACATGGCCCAAGGTTACCAGACAAATCCCAAACCAGCCAAACCTACCGGCTCAAGGACAGGGGAAATCAGCAGCCCAGGGCCCCACAGGAACTGCCTGTCGATGCTCCATGTTATTTCATCAGAAAAGAACCTAAATAAATGTGAAGGATAGAGAAGAAATTGGGGTTTTTTTGTGATTTATATCACCAACAACCCCAAAGTTTCAGGGTACTGATTGTCCACAATTATGACTAAAGGATGTCATACAAAAATCACCTCCCGATGACACCGAAATGGGGTTTCACAGATTGGGGAGTCACCTACAGATATCCCAATGTGAATTTTCACAGGATAGAGGTTTAGAAAGCCCCCTCACCACACGAAATGTGTCAGACTTTTGTTATTGGCTATAAAACTCCCAAACTCACTCGTGCAGCAGCGGCCTGACCACCGTGTGCCCCTGGGTGTGAGCTTTGTAGAGCAGCATGTACAGGTAGGGCAGCAGAGTGTAACGAATGGTCAGGTAATGCTTGGAGCTGTTCACCAGCGCGGAGTTTTGTCCAAACACTGCAGGGTCTTGATGCTGGAAACAAACATCCACACTGTCATTATTTCCAGGTTTCTCAAAAACAAAACAAACACGTGGAAAGCTGTTTCAGAGAGGTTGGGGCTCTGTGGGGCAGCTCTGCACTGGGTTCCCCTTTCTGGTGCTGTGACCTGCTGTCCTGTCCCTTTGTGCTGTTTGCACTGCCCATCTCTCCTTGTCCATCAGGGTTATTCCAGGATCCATCCTGACAGTCAGGTTCGTGCCAGGGAGCTCCCAGGGGTCAGCCTGGTGGCTCACACAGACCTCAGTGATCCTTGGTGGTAGGAGCACCCAATATTAATAAAACTCCTACCAAAAAACTGTATTCTCAATTAACCCTCATGAAGCACAACCTCTCCCATCTATAATTTCATCAAGGCAGCTCAAGGTTCTGTTTTCAAACTGGTCAGTGATGGTGAGGATTAGAAGTGATATTAAAGGAAACGTGGTGGTGTGACACAAAGCAGTTTGGAAGAGAAAGCACAACTTACAGCGAAACCTTCACAGTTGTGGTTCCTGGAAAATGGGTAAAATGCTCCCACTTGCATCCATCGTCTGCAAAGTTCTTCTGTGGTGTTATCACTGAAACCACAAATATCTGCTCCAATCTTTAAAAAAAATAACAAAACAGAATGTGTTGGATGTACACTGTTCTGTGCCTTGAAAGGTACGACACATTTGTAACTTTCCTCTCTCAAATCCAGCTATGCTGTCCAAAAAATTAAACTGACCCCTCACTAACATTGCCAATCATCCTGCTTCTTCCAAATTTTACCTTCCTGTTTGGTGATCATATGCATAGAATGGGAAAAAAAGCTTCAAAGCCATTCAAATTTAAATCATAAAAAGGATTTTGGCTATTTCCCTTCTAAGTGGATGTCTCTAATTTGAAATGATAAGAAAACCAGGAATTGTTTCACATCCCTCACTAGTGTTTAAAAATTACTAAAATAAAAGGTAGATTGGGATATATAAGTTAATAAGTTTGTTACCCACTTTTACGTCACCACAGCCACAAAAATCAAAATAAATGGCCTAAATCAAAAAAAAAATCGATAATCCAAAAGAAATGCTCAAAGGAGATTCCTAAAAAGGGTTAATTTCGAGGTGTCCGTGGTTATTTAGAGATTGCTCGGTTAGATAATCTGTTCTCTGTTTCGAAAGGATGGCAGGAACTGATGTCCTACATAAGGTATTCCAAAGAGGTTAAACTCCAGCATTCCAGGGATGGCCCATCTCATTTGGTCCCACGTGGCAGCGTTGTCCCCCAGCCAGTGTCCTGTGTACTTTCCTGAGCCTGCAAAAGTGGACCTCGAGATGAGGAAGCTTCTCTTTCCTGGAAACACCGTCTCGATGGCTCTGGGAAGGAATGAGAGTGGAGTTACACGGAGGAAAAGACAACTCAGACATTGGTGATTCTGAAAAAAAGCCGATTTGTACTGATTTGTGCTGATTATTCACCCCAAGGATGGGGTCATCCCTTTGGAGGCGTGTTTTAGCAGAGTTCAAGATATTCATTTGAAATAATCTCTTCACACAGCTCTGACAACCAATCTGTGGCTTTTCCTACCAACTCCAGGCTGTGGGTTTTGCCTTGGCTAAATTGGCTCAAATGTAACACAGCATTTTCCAGGAATCTCGTTCCTTTAGCAGTCAAGTCTTGAGGCGCTTTGGAAAATGCAGGTCATGCACTGTTCCGAAACCTTTCTGCAGGATTTTAGGATGCATTCCTTACTTCCTGCTGGATATGGCCATGGAATATCCATAAAGGCTGTGGATGTCATATTGCTTCCCCCAGTTCTGCACTGCATCCAGGCAAATCGTCTTGGAATACATGAGTTTGTCGAGAATCCCTTGAAGAAAGGAATACAAATAGCACTGGTAAGGTACATTTTTATTATTAATATTTCCGATCTTTAATGAACATCTATGATACCCAAACTCCTTTTTTCTCTTTATTCTTTCACTCAGGCAGTTTAATTACTCCAAAAGCAAAATGCTGCTCTTGGGTGTTGGTTTGGTTCATCTTTGCTCTGTGATATTTCCACTCCTGAGCTTTGCACTCATCCGAGGAACTGGGAACTCTGCTCTAAACTCCTGAATCACCATCTGACAACATGCTGGCAAAGGTTACTTAAATCTACTACTCTTACAAACTATGAACTTACATTCTAGTTCTGCAAATATTGGAAAAACTACTGACACTGCAAGAGGATAATTACATTATCAGACGTAATTAAGATATCGACAATATCCAGTAATTATCTGACAAGATAAAAGAGGCAGTTCTGTAAACCACACAAATACAAGCACATAAATATTATTGTCTGTCAATAGGAATGTCCAAACCCCACCCATAACAACTACACCAAAATCACGTTTTACCCTTGAAGGCAATTTACATTTTATTTGATATTTTTTTATTCAGATTAAGGTAGCCGGACTTACTGGGAGTGTAAGGAGGGTAGTTTAATTCATTCTGTGCACAACCCCTTTTTGAGCCTTGAACAAAGTTGGACACTTCATTCATATCCTGGAAAGGAAAGATGCAGGATGTCATAAAGTTGCCTCAAGTACATTTCCCTAACAAGTCTTCCACTCTATTCTGTCATCCTTTAAAGAATTCTTCAACATCTCCTTTCTGATGGCAATAATGCCTTTCAATCCAATAAAAATTCAATGCAACAAACATCTGCTATCACCTGTATTTTAAAAATAAAAATAAAAATAAATAAAAATCCTGAATTACTCACAATCCACAGTCCATCATAGGGCACCATGTCATAGAATTTTTTGCACTCATCCACCCACCAGTTCGTGCACTCAGGGTTGGTGAAGTCTGGGAACACAGTTTCTCCTGGCCACACCTGGAATATTCAAAGGAAAATAATAAATGACACTTTGACTGAGATTAAAAAGGGTTCATAAGGATCACAGACCTGCTCGGGTTGGATGGGAGCTTGAAGAACACCAAGAGTATGAATTTCTTAACTTTGAATTTTCCAACTGCTTTTCTTGTGAGTCCCGCAAGGAACAATACACAGCTGAGAAAATTCTCAGTAGAAGATTATAAACTAAAAGGATAATGTGGGATCTGGCTCTGCAGCTGCTACTGGAAATAAATAGGAGCTGCCTGGTGAAATGTCCCTTGAGCCTTCAAACTACCTTTTAAAGTAAAAAAAAACTTTAGGTTTAATGTGAACGTGTGTGATTTTAATTGCTATTTTAGTTCTATTTTTCTTTAAAATATAAAAAAAAATTAAAAAAATTATTTTGATGTAGAATTAATGAAAAATACCTTTCTCATGCAAACAGTTGAAAAAAGAGTTAAGAAAGGTTGAGAATTATCATAGTCTATAAGAGACCTTACAAACTTTGCTCTCACTGGGAGATAAATCCCCTGAGCTAAATGAAACCGTAACAGTGACAAGAGATCCAATTCAAATGTGTAAAACCACAATTACCTCTCCAACCAATGTTGTGGTTCCATCTGACTCATTAACCCAGACTTTCCTCTCTGTTCCCCTGACGTAGCTTCCATAGGGAGTTCCATCAGCCAGATTCTGGGTGCTAATAGCAGGATCCTAAAGAAGTCAGAAAACAACGGAGAAAAGGAGAAATCAGGATATTCCATCCATTATTACAGGCCGTAAATGTAATAATTACATAGAATAAGGAAAGAATAATAATAAATAACTGTAATGGAAGTGTTCACAAGGGAAAAAAAGGAGTAATTAAATGCTTACCAATATGATGATATATTTTTGTTCACGGTCATGCAAATAAGATGCAAATTGAGGGAGATCTTGAAATTTCACCTTGTCATAAGTAAAATCTTTCCTATTCTCCATATATTCAATATCAATGACTTGAGCATCCTGAAAGAGAAGGAAGTTCAGCTTTTCTATGAAAAGTGATAAGTAAAGGATTTTTATTGGTGCGTTTTCTTCCCAAATATTAGGTTAATATTAGAGTATATTTATTATATTGAAGACATCAGGTTCGTGCCCACTAAAATCTCGTTTTAAAAGTTTATTGTATTTTGCCTTTGACTGTCAATTAATAGTAATATATGGTTCCATAACTGTCCATAGGACATTAAAAATAATGTTTCAAGAGAAGAAAAATGGACAGAGTTGGAAAGAAAAATAGAAAAATTATTACACCAAAGTGTTTGAATAAAATCTAACTGCAGTTAACCCACCCCCTCCATCTGACCTTCTGATAAGGAGTCTAACATCAAAATGCCCAAAAATCTTTGGCAGCACAGGTCTCCTAATCCAAACTCATGGAAAACAAGGTGGTTGTAGGATCCCAGTGTCCTCCCCAAACCCCATACTCACATAGGGAATTCCGGTGGCCCTGTTCCTCTCCACGATTTCCTTCACCTCTTTCAGGGAGGTGTAACCGTAGCGGCTGAGCTGGAATCCCAGGCTCCAGTAGGAGGGAAGTGTTGGCAGTCCCACCAGCTGTGAGGGGAAAACAAAAACCCCACGTGGTGTTGGACACCCTGTGTCACCTCGTCCCCTTTCCCTGCATCCACTGATGCCTCAGGATTTGAGCTTTTCTATTTTCCATACACTTGTACTCCTGCAGTTCTTTAGTGTGTGACTCTAAACTCCACACGCAGTGTCAGCTGCTGCTTCCCCATTTTCTCAGACACAACAATTCCTCTCCAGGCCTGGGGATCGGGGACCCCTCACTGCCTCAGGCCCCAGAGATGGAAACAAAAGTGAGTTGGGGGGGAAAACTTGGGGTAAATGACTTCATTAGCTGAGGCTGTAATTGGGAGATGAAGCCCCAATGTGCAAATGGCCCAAAGTGATCCAAGTGTGCAAAGCCGTGCCCCGGGGTCCATTTTGGGTGTAGGCCCTGGGGGGCTTTGTCTGCCCTGAATGTGCCTGGAGGCCCTTCCATAAATAGAACCGCTTTTTATTCTCCTAATTTTGTCTGGCATCTGTTTTTAGGTAGCCCCAATAAGACATCGCCACCTTTCTCAAATCTACACCAACAGCACACACTAAATGAGCAGCCCACTGCTAAATACGATATTTTTTTCCCTATTATCAATGTATTTTAATAAATACTGCTATTTTGGGACAATGCCCATCCTTTAAGGTGTTACTGGAACCAATGCAGATCTCAAGAAGAGCAAAAGACACTCAGTGATATCCTGTGATCATAAAACCCAGACACCCTGTACACACATTCTCTATCCCATAATACTGCCATATGAACAGGATTTTGTCCTCACGAGCAAGGAAACAAATTATTCTAGAGACCATCTCCAGCCCTAATGACCACGGTGTCAATTACAGATTAATGAATTTCGGAGCTCTTGGGCCTCGAGCATGGTCTCCCCTCCAGCACCCAGAGAAAAAGAATATTATAAAATAAATCCTAAACACTTCGAAAAAAATCTGTTCAATGCATAATTCCTGTAGGTAGAGATACCTTCTGGTACTCCTGGACTACTTGCTCTGGACTATCCCCCAGGAAGATGTAGAAATCCAGGATGCCTCCAATGGTTCTGTAGGTCACTGCTGGAGCAGGCTGCACCACAAACTCTGCCAGACAAGAGCGCACAAAAACAGTTCTGAAGGACAGGAAACTCTAAAATAACTTTGCCATTTTCTGATTGACGATTAGAGAATTTACTGAAGTAAAAAACCACGAAATGCCTAAAGAACCCTAAATCATTCACTGAATTTGCAAAGAAGGGCAAATCAGACAACTCTTTACGTGTCCATATTTCCATTCCTTTACATCCTACAGAGAAGAGAATCAGAAGAAATCCAATGGTTTAACCTCTTCTCTCTGAATTTTTAGTACAACTTTCCAGCCCAAAAAAGCTGGAGCTCAGTGAATATATAAATATAAATATCTGAAGAGACTAAAGGACATTTACTTCCAAGTGTTGTTCACTACAAATTTAGTCTTTAGGCAAATTTAGTCTATTCCAGTGCAGACCTGTACAACCTTTGGATAAGTTCCTGACCCTCAGATTTCCATCAAAATCCTCCAGTTAACTCACTGCTTGTATTTGAAATATTATTAGACACAGGGCAATGACTGCCCTCACATATTGGGGTGGTTTTAAGAAGGGACACTTAGATCAGCTCAGTTTTTATTGCAATCCAAAAGAAAGAAATTCAGCTGCACTGCTCAGAGGAAGGTTTCTTACCCATGGCATTGCTGTTCATCAGGAAAACACCAAAGGAGGCTCCACTGTTGTCTTCCAAACACAGGAAGAAAGTGTGGGCTCCATATAAATTATCCATTGCCTAAAATGATAAAAGGAACAGGCAAGCTGATCAACATCTAATAACAGGATCTGTTCTGGAATATTTCAAAATGTATCACAGGTAGAACTTGAAACATCTCAAAATGGAGCAAACAGCAGAAATTTAAATCCTGACACTTCCCTGTTTTATATGTTCCATTTTTCCTGGTGTTTTCTTCCTTTATTTTCCATTAAAACAAGAATTTACCCAATAAATAGATAACAGATCTGATGGAACTCCAGGAAAGCTGGCACATATTGCAGCTCTGTTTCTGGGGAATAAACGTGCTTATTGAGGAGAACTTGAGAGGTGCTTCCACCCCCTTTCACCATAGATTACATTTTACATCTAATCTATATTTCTATTCATCCTACAAGGCAATAATTTTGATGTCTAATCTATGGAAAGAGGAGAGCACCTTGCTGCTTTTTCATTTCCTTCCTAATTCTTTTTTTATTCCTGTTGTTATTATTAGCAACATAACCCCTCAGAAAGGCTAGCAACTGTTGCAATAGTTGTGCTTTTTTCCCCTGAAAAAGCAAACTCAGTTCAAATGAACAAGAAACAGAACCTGAGCAATTTGAAATCAGCCTGACTTGGTGCTGTTCGGTGTTATTTTATCTGAATGAGTCTACACTCAGTGGAGCCATTCAGTTTAGACTTATCTTCAAGCCAGAGAAAAGAGTGAGGAATCTCAAGGCAAAGGGTACAAATTCCAGATTATTAATTAACTACGTACAGCCATCTCACCCTCAGGTTTCAGCCTGCATATCTCCTATTGCAGTGGAACAAAAGTTCTCTCTCAAAGCAGGGAGTTGCTTTACGAAGCTGAGGCAATGGGGAAAATAAACTTACAATTATCAAAAAACGGGTGTCACAGAAATTGTTTCACACAGGGACAGCCAGAAAACTCTAGAAACAAGCAACAGCTGACAGACATATTTGATCTTGGAAAGACACAGCTGTGGAGGAGAATTTTTTCCATGATTTGAGCTCCAAGGATGTTGCTGAAGGAGCCTGAGCCATCTGAACTGAACCCTGCACGCAGCAAAGCATTGTGGCACACTGTGATTTATGAGGATGTTATTTGTTCTGATTATCAGCAGAAGCTGAAGACTCATCTGTTAAGGTTTATCACTGCACACCAACACAAAAATCAGGGAACACTCGTCAGTACCGTGAAGCTTTTTACCAACAACAACAACAACAACGCGCAGTACCTGGAAAACCTTTAGGGAAAACTCAGCAGATACATGAATATCCTCACTGCCCAAGAGGTTCGGGTCACAGAAATGCAAAGAAAGGGAGGAAATAACCCCAAACTCACTGCAGAGGTGCCAATATCCCTGGTGAAAATAGGCCAGGTTTTCCAGTTGACATCATGCCTGTACTGCTTGTGCACGTGCTCCCCCACGCCGTAGATGTTGCTGCTGGGCAGTTTGATGGAGAGCTGCAGGAACTGGTCAGCATACTGAAGGGGGCCTATGGTCGTGTCAAACCTGGGGAGAAATTGCAGAAAAAATTGATAAAAAAAGGAAGATTTTTAGCAAGAGTTGTTGCAAGGACTGTTCCTGCTCCTTTTGGCTGGAGCTGGATGGCAGAGCCAGATCTCTGCCCAGACCTTTCAGGTTTTCTTCCACCTGTTGTTGGAATCAGAACTCTCTTCTGGGGCTTCAAGTGGGAAAAATGATGGTGGAAGGTGGCAGACTTTATCAAATAATCAGGATTTTGGTAATGAACTGTCCCAACACATTGTCCTTTTATAAGGAGGTCTCTGTTTTGTTGGACTGTTCAAGAGTAGAGAAAAATCAGTGATCTTGTGCAAAGAAATTTATTGAGGATTTATCTCTGAGGGGCTGCCCTTATCCCATAGTAGCAACAGATTCCTCTGAAATCCTCAAATTCAGAGCCTAACATGACTGTCATTTTTTCTCTAGAGACCCAAATGCAAACACTCCTATGAAATTAAACAAAGGCCTAAGGAAATTCAGACAACATTCCAGAGAATTGTTTCAATGTGGCCCCACTGGTGTCTCATCCCCCTCCCTGGACCTGTTTCATCAGGCAGGCACTGCTGACTGCCAAGTCCATCTTCTGTGCCCTCCATAATTGCAAATCAATCATTACACAGGATTCCAAGCAAGAAAACAATACTAATAAGAGCAAAAAAAGCAAGCCTTAATTAATTAAACTCGAAGCCTTGCTAATCCAAGTGGCCCAGCCCTGTGACAGGTAATCATTCCTGGCTGATTTAATGAGCACCTTCCTCCTGGCCCTTCCCCTCTCTGCGGGCCTTTGGACACCTCTGGGTTGGTGGGTTTGGATTTATTTGTTCATTTTTAGGACATGAAGGGGATTCAGAATTCAGCAGGAGAGAATTCAGCATTCAATTCATTGAATATCTTACACACCAGCTGGCCTTGGATATCACAGGTATAAAGGGCAGCCTGATTTTGGTGGTTCAGGGCCTCAGGACAAGTGTAGCAAAAAGATAAAAGGTGCAATCAGGAGTTTTCCCTCATGGTTTGTAGCACTGGCAAAAAGACCATCAGATAATAAAAATTACCCATATTGAGATTTCCCCAGCACTGGGGGAACGTGGTCAGAGAGCCACACGGGAACCTTTCAGACAGAGCTTCCCATTTCAGACTTTTTGTTCCCAAAGTCATCCCAAGAGTGCTTGAGGGACATCCACCAGCCAGGAAAAGGGAAGAAGTAGGGCCTGTGCCCAAGAGGACACCTCTCAGGGGGCTCAGCCTTTGTTCCCAAAGTCATCCCAAGAGTGCTTGAGGGACATCCACCAGTCAAGAAAAGGGAAGAAGTAGGGCCTGTGCCCAAGAGGACACCTCACAGGGGGCTTCACCAGCTTTCAGGGAGCCCCAGCAGGACTTACAGCACTTTGCCATTGCGGGCTCTGGACACCACGAGGCCGAAGGGGTTCTGCTTCAGCTCCACCCTGTAGCTGAGGCCGGTGGCGGCGGGCCCCGTGAAGGCCTGCACGTGCTGGTGAGGGACCTCGAACCTCCGCGAGCTGGGGTCAGTGATCTGCACACATTCACACAAACACAAGTGTTGGGCCTTCACAAGTTCATCCCTGATACATTTCCCAGCACCACCCGTAGTTCTGAGGCAGATTTCCACCCTTAGCTCGGCCTCCTCTTCTGCTTTCATTGTTGTTCACTTCCAAGTTTAATTACTCATCTTCAGAATGTTTGACTCTGTTTCCCTGGCTCACCAGGAACCCACAACAGGACAATCTCCCACAGAAGTTTCTCAATTCCACAAGCCACTGATACCCCACACCCAAGGCACAAACTGGAGCTCTCCATGGAAAACACAAACCATTGGAAAAGCTAATATTGTCTGTCAAAATGATTGAGAGACGTGACCGGGCCATAAACAAAAAAGCAAGTAAATACATTTATCCCCCAAATCTTCCCGTGATGAGGACAGATGGCAGATAACAAAAAAGCTGAGCTTTTCAAAGGCCTCGGTGATTTTTCATGCAGGATTCCCACTGTGCCAAGTGCCTGTTAACCTGAGGCATTGTAACAGGAGGGAGGACAATGACACAACTTTAGTGGGAATGATGAGAGGGCTCCAGAGACACCAACCCTACACTCCCTGCACAGGCAACCCCGTGTCTCACAGAGAAAAGGGACCTTGAAGCAGGAGAGGACGAAGGCTGACCTTGAATCGGAAGCGGTTCTGTGTCTGATACTCTCCTGTGAGCAGCACGGTCTGGATGTCATTCCCGAAGAGGGAAGGGGATGGCAGCCTCTTCAACGTGGCCTCAAACCCTTGGGAGAAAAACACCAGGTATTGTGTGGGATGGGACATCAGGGAGTGTGTTGGAACACTGGAAGCTGAGAATCTTCAACTTTCTGTGCTCACAGGCACTGACCCCCAAGCAAACACTGCATTGGACCTGAGGCCATGGAAAAGGCTCCCAAAATTGAGTGACAGCGCTGGGATTGTGGGTGTGGAGTTTAAATAGAAGCGTGTGATATCACAGGGTGCAAAACTTCGATTTTAAGGTTTTAGTATATAGAAATATATATATAAAGCAAGATGGAGGATTTAGGGCATAGGCTAAGTTCTTTTTCTTTCACCTTTTTCTTCATGGGTCTGGGTGGTGTTTTGTAACTGGGTAGAAAAACCCGCATTGCAGGCCATGGGTGTTTGGTTATTGGGTTAAAAGTAAAAATAATCTAGGTGTCATTTCTTAATTGGGCAGTTTGCGCTTAAAAGACCTTGGGAAGAGTTAGAGACAGAGCCATTTTTCACTCTGTTAGCCAGAACTTGCAACTCATGAGACTGTACCACAGATAAGAATTAATGAACATCTGAGTTCAAACATGAAACTGCATCTCCCGAGCATTTAATCCCAGCTCTAACAGACAAAAGGAAGATAAGAAACCCACAGGGGTGGGAACTGGAGGGACCCAGCCCAGAGTTTACCTGTCTGGGTGGATCTCTGGGAGCCATCCACCTGGTAGCCGTGGTTGGGGGAGAAGTAGCACCAGGGCACTCTGGTGTCACTCTGGGGGTTCCAGCAGCAGCCACGGAGGGAGCAGACACTCTGAGCAAGGACAGGAGGGGCACAAATCAGCTGGGGTTATCCAAATAAATCTGTGCTAAACCAGTTAAAGAGCACATTTCACCCCAAACACAAGAAACCTTAATAATTTCTGCGCTCAGGCCAAGCCCTCTTCTGGAAAACTCTTGGGTAAACTCAGTGGCACAGAAAGCACTAAAGAAAAATTTTTTTCTGGATTTAGAGTAAACTTGCTTCTTGGGTATGAATTCTTTCTTAAGATCACAACATCCACTGGTAAAATAAACATTTTGGAAGAATTACTGAAACATTTGAGCTGTGACAGATACAGCAGAGTCTGACCAAAAGTCACACACTGGAGAGGGCGTGCAATTTATCAGGGGATTAACATCTAGTGAACATCTATATATCTGTAACTGAACATTGTGTACAATAGCTGCATTTTAATGGAATTTTCCAGCATCAGAAATATTCAGACTGCTTCTGCCTAACCACAAATTGAAACAAATGATTTTTATTTTTAAAAAGCAAACCCATTGTTTCAAGCCTCTGTCTCAGCGTAGTGGCACCAACCTTTACACTCCCATTCACTAAAAAGCTGAAATTCCTTTGCTGTTAGAAATTAACTCATTCACGTGCTGTGTGTGAGTGAGGTTTATATTTGGAGATAAGATTGGGGCAATTAATCACTAAGTTTCCACCCATTTTGGTTCCTTAAATCCCCATTCATGACTTAGGGCAAAGGACAGTGGCAAAACAACTCTCACTGAGGGTGAAGGGCACCCATCAGTGACCTCAGGGATCCAATTCCAAAGGGGACACCTTCAAAGCCTCACTTTCACCTTTCCGCTACCAGAAACTCCTTCTGCCTTCATCTGGTCGTGCTCAAATGCTTTTGGTGTTTTTAATAAAGATTTAAAACATTCTGCAGCTTGAAATGTCCCAAACCCTTCATTGCTGCTGTCCTTGTTTTGGGGTTGGAGAGCCCAAAATGGTCAGTGCAGGTCAAATCATTTTCAGAGGCTCTGGACAGATAAAAGATAAGGCAGCTCCAGCCCAGCAATCAGTGAGGGAGCTCACAAAGCCACTGGCTTGGGAAGTCTCAGAGCATTTATTTGATAGTGGTTTTACAGAGCACAGAAATCACTCAAAAAAACCCACCCAAAATAAACCCCGGCTTCAACACACAGAGAAATGTTTTTCTCTCCGCCACGGATTCATCCCATCAGAAAAATATTTGCTGTTATTTCCATCGGGTTCCAAGCCAAAAAGAAGGGTTGGAGGAGAGATGCAGGGACTCTTTCCTTTCCCCCTCTTTGATACAGAGAGTGCTGTAAGCCCTTTGCAGGGCTGTGAAAAACCCAGGTTCACTTCCCACCTCCCCACATCCCACCAGGAGAACTCCCCATTTCCCATCTACAAACTTTTGCAGAGTAAAGGAGAGGAAGCACCAAGCCCTCCAAGACTGCAGAGATCACACCTTTATTCCCTTACTTCATTTCCTTCCTATATAGGGGAATATCCTAAATATAAGAACAGATTTGCTACTTCCATCTCCTTATCCCTTCCCACACCATCTACCATCCCATAAAAACCAGAATAAACTGATTTTCCTAAAACCTGGCAGTTCAGGCATCCACATTCCCATCTTCCTAAGCATCGCTTTCTTTTCCCCACTTTCTATTTCTCCTGAATACTTGACTATTTCCAGCAGTTCCTTCACAGTCCAGCGATATTTTCCCAGCTGGATCTTATCCTGGCAGATTTTTATGGTGGCATGTTGAGCTTTCTGCACGAGGAAGGAAACACAGGGGTTGAGGATCGGCGACGCCTGGCCCGGGCAAAGGAGCAGAGTTCACCAGGGGCACTGGGGAGCCCGCTGTAAAAGCAATCATCTGCTCTAAACAAAGATGTGATGCCAGCCTGTGAGCTGTAAAAGCAGCACAATAGAAACCAGCACCCAGGAAAGGCAAAGCTTAATCAGGAACAACCCTGGATACCAGGAGGCTGTTTAGGCTGGGCTACAGCACAAACTCAGCACCAAGGACTGGGAGAAGAGCTTGGCCACGTGCTGAACTAAAATGTGCTGCTCTGTGCATCCACACAGGCCTCTGCCAGCAGCGTGTTTTGGGTAGAGCAGCACAGGAACCGAGCCCAAATCAGCAATTCCCCCTTCCCTGAGCTTTCAGCCTGCCCTACACGAGCTCTGCTCAGTGGAATTCGTGTTTTACTGGTGTGTTCTGCTTGTCTGATCAGACCTCCTGGCAATTTTCCGCAGCAGTGACTAGTTCCTAAATATCTTCCTTCTTCCAGCATCTCCATCTTCACCAACCACATGATCAGATTAAGAATGTCTATTTCTTTCTTCTTTTTTTCTCATTTCTTCTTTTTTTCCTCTTCCTTTTTCCTCTTCCTTTTCCTTAATTTCTTCCTCCCCCTTTTCTTTATTTCTTCCTCCCTCTTCTCTTCCCTTCATCTTCCTTCCTCTTCTCTTTTATTTATTTCTTCCCTTTTTTTCTCTTTTCTTCATTCCTTCCCCTTCTCTTTTACTTATTTCTTCCTTCCTCTTTAACATTTCTTCCTTTTCTTTTTCCTCTTTTCTTCATTTCCTCCTTCCTCTTCTCTTCCTTTTTCTTTCTTTCCTTCTTCCTTTCTTTTTCTATCTTTCATCACCTTCCTTCTATCTACTTCTCATTTCTGCAGTTCTATTCATTTTTTAACTTCATCCTGGACATCTTCAGCGACTGAGGAAAGCAAGGCAGACACTAAAACATTCCAGATCAGCTCGGCCAAATCACTTTTTCCAGCTGCTGCTTATTCTGCAAACCATTAACACCAAGCACTGCAGGGGAGTGATGCAGGTACCTGCACTTTTCCAGGTTGCTGCACTGACACAATCAAATCACTTCCAGGGAGAAACGTGCACATTCCCAGTGAATGGAATCACCGGGCTGGGATCCTGCCTTTCCTCATGGACCAAAGGTGACATTTATCTCTAACCCTGTCAAATCTGCTGCCTGCTCTCCACTGATAGTCAGGAACCATTTCTTTTGCCTCTAATTCCAGAGCAGGCACCCTCAACGTTGCAATCTGCATCTCCTTTCCTGCCGGGAGCTCTGATTTGATTGTTTTCAATTCTCTCCCAGCAGCAGCCTTGCAGCTGCAAACCAGAGCCCCACTGCTTCCCTCCCTGCCTGAGGAGAGCAGCCCTTCACGTGGGGTGGCTGGTTCAAAGGCAGTAATTACAGATTTAAATGATCTGCACGGCTTCTCCCGCAGCGCTCTGCCTGTTCCCGGGGCAGGGAAGGAACCTGAAGAGTCGAGGAACAGGCTGTGATTTGAACCTTTCCTAACCCATCCCCTGCAGGACTTGATTGAACTACAAATCAGAACAAAACCCAAGGCATGAGAGGCTTTAACAACAGCCAGCTCTGGAATTAGGTGGGAATTTCCTCTGAGGTTCAGACAGCTGGTTAATAACTTTTTACCTCTGTGAATGACAGAAGTAACCCACATCACACTGGGTTTCCTTTTCTCCTAAGCTGCCCCTCCCCAGATCAAAGAAAGATATCAGGTAAATCCACCACAAAATAAGAAAATCCATAATAAAGATGAAAAATAATAATTATAATAATGATAATCTCTCAAGAGTAACTATTACAGGAAGGTTCTCAAGGTGAAAGAACTGAAAACTGAAGGGCATCACAAAATCATGAAAGGGTTTGGGTTGGAAGAGACCTCAAAGCTCCTCTCATTCCAATTCCTTCCAAGGGCAGGGAAGCTGCCACCATCCCAGCCTGAGATGCTGCTTTTCACTGGGAATTTTAACTCAGATGATTAAGTCAAAAAGGTTTTTTTCCATCCTCTGCTACCTCAGACACCCCAGCCAGGAGAGGAAGACACCGGGATCCGAACTGGGTCTGAAAGGAAACTCACCATACCTTGGATGTTGTAAAACGGCACATCCCAGGAAAGCCCATCGCTTCTGAATTATTATAAACACCAGTTTTTCACCATCACACCCAACGAAACCCTTCAGAAAAAGCTGCTTACAACCAAGAGCGACTCTTTTAACTGTTTGATGTCTGACCGAAATTTCTGCCACCTCTCCCCAAACTGAAGAAATCAGAGCTTCTGTCAGTGCAGGGTTGGGGCAATCACAGATTCAAACAGGTGAAGGAAATACCTGACCTGGTAGAGACAAATTACATTTTTCTAAACAAGCAGGAGGGTTTTATGGGATGACATCTATTATTCTAATGTTTTTCCAGAAGGTTACCGGACCTTTGTTGCTAATTGATCTGGGATGCAGTCAATCCTCCGTTCTACTGGTATGTTCTGACATTGTGGGTAAAAGTCTGTCGGGGAAATAAAGGAATGGGTTAGCACCAGGATCTCCAAACTCCAGGAATAGTTATCCCCTCTGAACTCAGCACCCGCTCCCCTAACAACAGCAGACATTCACACCACTAGCAACCGTTGCTCCTGGGATTTATTTCTACCTTTTTTGGAGAATGGCACACAATTATTTCAGATATGAAAACGTCACTGTAAATTTTTTTGAACATACAGGTAATTCTAATGATTTTATTTCATTTTTCAGCGATTCCTGTAGGTCGATGTGCTCCACTTCATTGAAAATGTGTGCAAAACTAAAAACTGGAAGAACTTTTCTCAGACTGGGCTGTCAGGGTGCTCCTTCCCCTGAGCCAGAGTTTTCCACAGGAGCTTGAATTGAAGCACCAGGGAAAAGCACCTTAAAGCTCCATTAAAATTCTGCATTAGATTTCAGGTTTGTGGGATTGAATTTAAGGCAGGCAGCTTTAGCTGGTTAAAAGGAACACTGAAAGTTATTTTATTTTATTGTTTATGGAACAAGGACTGTGACATGCAAGGATGTGCCTGGAGTGAGATGGACACACAGCCCCAGATTTGCCTCTTTGCATCATCTGCACTTGTGCTTTTTGCTCAAGAAAACTCCTGCTCATGACAGAAACAGGAAAAAAAAATGAAGGTATTAGTGTGGATGGGCAGTTTTACTAAAACATCAAGGTGTTTGCCTTGTATAAGCAATAATTTGTATTTTTCTGCCATTTTCACCTCCAAGTTTTTTGTTCAGTCCCTGTGTGTGAATGGAATTAGAGAAAATGGGACTGGAAGGAAAGCAGGTGCCCTGCATCACATCCCTGGAACACAAGAGTTTCCTGATTTATCAGTGCATTAGCAAGAAACACTGTGGGATTTTAGGATTATAATAATGTTCCACACGATTTCACCCCTCCCACAGAGGTGATCAGGGAGATTTTTTTTCACCATTATCTTTTTTTTTTTTTAATATATACTCAAAAAATTGAAATTATTTGATCTCTGCCTTCCTAAAGAAAGTCCAATCAGCGGATGGGGAGATAACAGATTTTCCATGACAATAAATCCCGAGTCATGTCATTTATTGCTTTGGTAACTTTGATTGTACCATCCATAGGAAGGACTGGCCGTGATTCACCTTTGGATAACGATAAGAGCAGGAGCCCTGAGTCAGAGCTGAGCAGATTCCACTGATGCTTTTTGCTCCTGCAGCACTCACCTGGAGATTTCACTCCGGGTTGTCCTGTGGCCAGCAGCCCAACGAGGACACAGGCGATGATAGTCACCAGAGAGAAGAGGACAATCAGGGAAATCTCCAACCCACTGAACTTCCTGCCCATCTAGAAACCCAGAGAAACTCCATCAGTCAAAGGAAAACGCAAGAAACAGCTATAAATTACATTTCCAATTTATTAAATTGGCAACATTTTATAAATTATTCCAGTTTTAATCTCGAGGCTTAAAAAACAGTCTCCTTGAAGAATGTGCAATAAGTCTCCATTTCAGGATCATCCACCCCATGCAGATTATAAAATTATTACACTGAGGGAATGTATTTTTCTCTCTGCAAATCGCTTAACACAGAAAAATTTACTCCTGAGATTAACCATGAAGTTTCCTACGGGTTACTAAAGTTGCTGAAACAGAAAACAAATAAAAACATCTTCCCCTTTTTTCCCCCTTTCTAAACTTTCTTTTCTCCTTTAGACCAAACACAAATCTATGCATTTACAAAGGAGGAACTTGATTTGTTAATAATATACCTGAGAAAAGCTGCAATAAACGTGTCCAGGACACGTGGGGAAGGCAAGACAGGGGTAAATTGCTTTTTTGTGCACTGGCAGAACAGATTGTGCACCAGCTCATGGCACAGGGGTTGCTGCTGGGATCACAACTGGAATATGGGAAATAATTCAGTGGAATCAGTGCCTTAAAAAGCTGTGGAAAACACGAGCTTTTCCCAAATTCCTTTTTTTTTTTTTTGTATTTTTGGGGAGAAAGGAGTGCTGAGCCAAGGGGGCTGTGCTGGCTCAAAGAACGACCCAGAACCATCAACACTGAACTGTGCACCAGCAATCAAACCGATTAAACCCAATTAAAACGAATTAAAACTAACCTCAGCAGCCAGATCAATCCACATGGGCAGCTACCACTGCATTTAGCTTGTGGTTAAGAGCATTTAACCTCATAAAACAGAATTAAATATAGAAAAGTTGGTTCTTTTAAGTTAAGGAAGTGTGGGAGCACATGTACATTGCATCGGCACATCAGAACAATTTTACATGTTTTAGTGATGACCCACAGAAGTGAAAAACCCTCTAGAATGAACTATTTTGTGTGTGAAATAACAGTCCAAATTGTGCTCCTGCCGTCATTTTTAACCCATCACAACCTAAAACCCCCTTTTGCTCTGTTGCTCCAGATGATTTAATCCTAAAAACTTAAAAAACGTAACGTCCATTTTCCTGAAAAGTAAGATTTTGTTCAAGTTCTTGTCATTAAAGCCTCCTATCACATTGAATTCCAGTTCTTTCTTCTCCTGGTCTCCCTCCAAACCCTAAACCATTGAAAATAAACACTCATAATTTATAAATCTAAGTTCCGTTGTGTGATGAGCATTCACCAGCGTGGCAAATCTCTCCAGAACGTTGGAAGGAAAAAAAAATGAAAGCCTTACCTTAAAGTTTCAGTGGTTCCTCAGGAGCATCTGCTGCTCCTGGCTGTAAAGTCCAACATCAGCCCTGGGGCTTTATGAGCTGCTGTTATCAGTGCTCAGCTGTGTTTGCAGAGCCCTGGGCCAATGGCAGCCACAGCCGGAGTCACAGGCAGATTACAGACACTCTTTGGACTAAACTCTTGGGATTATTGCACTCCAGGCATTGCTTGTTAATTAATAATATTTTGCTTCATTGAGAAGGACTGGGTTCTGCAAAGGAGAGGAGAGCAACTAGGAAAAGGCAGCCAGCTCATCCAGTTGGCATGACTGGGTTTTTTTAATCTGTCCTTTTTCCATATCTTTGTTACTTTCACCTTTATGGAACCCCTCGCGTTCCTCGGGTATTGTTTCTGCTTAATCGCCACAAGAAGTCGTTCAACATTCCCAAATGAAGGGAAGAGCCGTTGAACACATGGCAGGGGAGAATCAAATTAAAACTAAATTTGCCATTAAAATTTTTATTGGAATGAACTGCAAAATATGAATCTTAAATCAATATGAGCAGATTTCAGGGGATACTGCTAATAAATGTCCAAAGCAGATGAAGCAGATGAAAGATTAACACAGAAATGTTAAAATTTTATAGCAAAGAGGCTCCAATCATAACCTTAATATGGATCCTTCACACCAAACTGGTTTTTGTCTTTTTCTCACAATTGATAGGTGAAATTCTAACATTAAATCTGTGTTTTCCAAAGGAAAGCTTTCAATTCATATTATTAAAGCATTTGCAAGTGATTTTTTTAATAATAAAGAAAAATAATTACATTTTATTATTTTTCAATAATAAAGAAATGGCTGAGAAGTGCCACTTGTGGTTTTTATAGTGCTGATGAATTTACTCCAATTCCTCCAACCCTCAGCTCCGCCTGTGAAGCCCCAGGAATGAAAAATCCAGAATATTTCCTGATGAGTCACAGAGGGGATGGGCCCCTTTTCCTCAGTCAGCACTTAAAGGAAAGAAAATCAATGGCACACACAGAGCACTGAGCCAGCCTTCCTTCCTTCCTTCCTTCCT
>VZDJ01000301.1:9102326-9142614 GCA_008694505.1 Cyanoderma ruficeps | reverse complement strand
CCTCCATCCCTCCATCCATCCATCCCTGTCCATCCATCCCTGTCCATCCATCTCCCCTCAGCCCAATGCCACCACTGCCAGGGACTCAGGCGAACGACAGAGTTTCCAAACAAACCTCACCCCTCCTTTCCATGGGAACAATGCCCATGTCCAAGAAAACTCTGGAACCATTCCTAAAAATTGCTAAATACGCTGCTTTATGAGCATCTATTAAAAAACCCGAATGGTTTAGTGTGGGTTATGAGGATGATAACGGCCGGGGAAGCCTGAGGGGTTTGTCTGATGGATATTTGTTTTCCAAAGTTTATTTATCTCATTTCCCTGTTCCAGGCAAGCGCTGGGCCTGGCGCAGCGTGTCCGATGGGTTCCATTTAACAACCTCCCCGCCATCAATAAAACCATTTGCTTAAGTGCTTCCCTGAGCTGGCAGTGCCACAAACCCCTGTTATCCATCACCCAGGAACGCTCCGGAGCACAACCCAGGGAACACAAAGCTCTCCGGGGAGGCTTTCCCAGCAGGTTTCCCAGCTGAGTGTGCTCTCATCACTCCACAAAGGAGATCAGGGTATCCAGGCCGAGGTGTGGGATCAAACTCCAGGGAGGAGGAACGGGGAAGGCTCCTCAGCCAGGGGCAGTGAGAGGCCATAAAAACAATGAGAACTCCATTAAGTGAGGAGCTGCAGCGGCGTGGTCTCTGCTGGCTCAGGCTTTGGTTTCCAGGAATTCAGAGCTGATTCCCTTCTGACAAAAAAGCTGGGAAGAAGAATTGTTAGAAACCCAGGGGTACAGGCTAGGCTGGGGAGAATGGCACAGGAAAGCAATCTAGGAAATGAGGTACTGTTAAAAATGCAGTAATTTAAAAAGAGACATTTATCACTTTGCTTTGAACAAGCCCATTTTTAATTAAAACGCACACAACCTGCAAAGCTCATTAGCTGGGCAGAGTGAGCTCCCTGGCATTCCTTCAGTCAGCTGGGCTAAAAATTGGGTTTTCAGCTACAGCACCGTGCTAGGAAATAGAGATGGTTTATGTTTTGTGTACAGTTTAATAAGATTTGTTTTTTTTCACTGTTTTGGTGTCAAATATTTAATAGAAGTTCAGAGTTACAGCCCTTAATTTTTACAAGGATCTGTTGGCACGTCACCAGTCCAGCCAGGGAGGTAATTGTTATTATGGAAGCATGTCTGGCACAGATCCAGCAGGAACACACTCCTGTAATCCCCACATCCCTCCTCTGCGTGGCTGAACCCACGCTGCAGCCCCAGCTCTGCAGACTGGGAGCTCTCCAGGGTAGCTCCGGCCACATCCCAGCAAGGAAAGAGGCTGAGCTGTTTTTGGAGGCCTGGACTCTCCTCCAGACACAGCAAGGCATGGAGCTGTGAAGCCTCACCAGCACACTGAAAAGAGGTTTTTTCCCCCCAAAGAGACTCTGGAGAGAAGGAATTTGGATTCACCCCATGTTGTGTCATTTTCCCAAAGCACATCACAATTCAAGATCAGATGCTGTGAGCTCTGAGACAAAAGCAGTTTTCATTTTATAGTAATTGACAACCAAAATATTTTGATTTTGTTTACCAAACAGATGGAGAAACGATATCAACTGAGTCATTTCGTTGCAGTGGAAAAGAAGGACATATTTGAAGTTCATTTTGGAAGTGTGTGCATTTCTTCTTGAATAAATGAAAATAGACATTGTATAGAAACTATTTCTCTAGATAAATATGTTTCTTTATGTCCAAACAAGGGATCTTTGTCCTCATTCCAACACCACTTTTGATCCAACAAAGTCTGGCAGAGGTGATGAACATTAATATTTAAGGCCAGTGTTTTTTATGAATTTTTATTAAGTCAAATTAGAGACCAGTGATAATTACAGATCATGATAATGATGACAAAGGTAAGAATTCCAGTGGATCTGTGGTGTACAGAAAGAGGAATAAATTTTGCAGTTCTCATCTTGCAAATGAGGAAATGACTTGCTGGGAGTCTCTAAAACACAAAAAAATAATTACTGGAAGTCAGTGCAGAACGCACTGCTCAGGTGATGACTCAGTGGGTGAGACCTGAAATCAGAGGAGAAATGTTATAACAATACTCCTAAAAAACGCCCAAACCTCATTCTTATTTTAATCACTGCTGAACACAAAGAGCACGAAGCGAGAAGGCGTCTGATGTGGAAGGAACAAGTGTCAGGATGGTTTGAACCATAATCATGAATATAAATCACTTGATTATGTCTGAAAATTAATAAATGCTGCCGCTCAAGACAGCAAAGGGGAGCTCTTAGTAGAGCCAAGTCTTACGTATTGCCAATGTTTATTATCCACCTTCTCAACTGACAAAGAAATTACAAGATTGCACGAGAAAAGAGAATATTTTTCCTTTGGCCATTCATGCATAAATATGTGGAAATATCCAAATGTGCCTGGCATTATTACTCGATCGAAATCTATCATCTGCTTTTTGATTTTTATTTTTTTTTTTTAAGCTGTAATAAGAGAAGGCCGGGGATATTCCAAAATGAGAAATATCCTACAAGCAAGAGATTTGAACCTGGATTTTGTAGCTGCCAACGTTGACTCCAGGGTAGAGTTTACTGCCTGTAAATGAAGGGGCAAAGGACAATTAATATTTGCTTCCAGCTAATTGCCGGCTCCAGACAATGCACCAAGTTGAAAGCGACTCTGAGCTGCATCCCCCCAGCTCTGCTTTGGGCAAAATGAGAAAGGAATTCTTCATTTGCACTTGGATGAAAACACCAACCGCAGAAAAGCTGAAAAAAAATCCCAATCAAGCAGAAAGAAGTTTAATTCTTCAGTAATTATCCTTCCTCCTCAAGTATCTGAATTCACAGTTTGTGGATTTTTCAGACCAAGCCCGTTGTGGGTGCTGGTTTTGGGCTCCTTTTGCTGGGATCAACTGTCAGATTTTATTCTCAAATCTCCCTTTTCTCAACTTCTTCAGCTTTATGTGATTTTTTTTTCTTTTTCCCATGTTCCTTCCTGCCTGGAATGTACCAGCAGAAAGGAATTTTCACTCCTGCTGGCAGACCTAGAAACATCAGAGAGGTTTTCTGCACGGGGACATATCAAGGTTAATATTCAAGTTAAATTTGAATAAGGTTTTGAATAAAAAAATGGGTACTGCTTCCTATGAAACCTAGTTGCTGAAAAGTTGAGGAAGTTAAAAAAAGGATGTATCACGTCTTAAATCCCTTTAAAAACTGTCCTTCCTTCTCTTTTGATTCCTTAAAAACAGAGAAAAAATTTTAAACCTCCCAAGGCACGTCATTAATTTTCTAGAAAAGGATGAATTCAAATGTGATGTGCTTAAGTAAAGCAGATACTCTTCAATAACACAAATATGGACAAATGAGAGTGTTGGATTTAAGAGCCCAAATCACCCCTCTGTATTTTGGCTGGCCTAAGAGTCAGTAAGATAAAAATAAATATTATTTTATACAACCACCTCTTCATGCCAGTTTGGAGACACATATGCACAGAGCACCAGGACACCCAGGACTCTGCCAGCTCCAAAGATCCTTGAGTCATACATCAGGGCAAGTCCAAAATAGCCTTGGATGGATTTTGTAATGCTAGTTAAGAAAAAAAAACAACAAAAAACAAATAAATTGAGGGCTCTTTACTTTCTTGGCTTGTAAATATGCATATTTTTACAGCAGGAAACTTTAGTTATTATTTTTAAATGAAGGTTAATAGCTAGGTTTATAATTACAATAATAATAATAATTAAAAGGAAGCATTTTAAGGTGAAATGACAGATCTGCAATAATGACAACAACCTAAAAGGAATAAAAACCTCCAGCTGGTAAATAACACTCAAAAGGCACCTTATTAAACCCTAACTTCATTATCCACCGTTCCTACCTTATTCCACTGAGTTTTTTCATGTTTTTACTGAACAAAAGCTGAAATGGCAGATCATGCCCCAGCTTTTGGAGACAGGAAAAGATAATTCTGAAAGGAGCTGCTTAATGAAATCAGGGCTTTGACTCTTTGCTGATTTTTTTTTTTTTTGGTCAGAGCTTTTCTGCTGCTCCCGTGACTTTCCCTGTCCTTGCTGCAGATGGTCCAACAGCCAATTCCTGTGTTCCTTGCTGCTCCTGAGCAGGAAACAAAGCAAAGCCACCGTTATTATCTCTTGATTCCTCGCCAGAGTTTTGCTTATTTAGACACGATACTGCTGGATATTATTCAGCTTTGCACTCCTTACCAGTTTAAAAAAAAAAAAAAAAAAAGGATGGCTATTGTAGGAAAACAAAAGGATTAAAGGCTTAGGAGCTTCGGGTGCATGTTTAATATTCAGATATTTGTAATTACAACTGAGAGATGCGGACGACATCAGTGCCAAGGAAGTGATCTCCTTCCACCTGTTTGTGTGTGGGGATTCAGGGAGCACAGCCCAGGAGGGCTGCTCTGGGCAAGGGACACTCCTGAGGCAGAACTCAGCAGCTCATCCCAACATCATCCAAGATGTGGGAAAATTCAAAGTTCACAGCTTTGACCTTTATTGCCACTGTCACCTCCATGGAATTTCAACTTTTAGTGACCTCTGGACTTGCACCCAGGGGTCATTTTTGTATCATCAGGGTGCAGGATTCCAATCCTGCACGAAAAAATGTTAAACCTTCCAGGAGACAACTCTGTTTTACACAAATCCTCACAGATCCTGATCACGCTGGTTCCAAGCTTTTCTCCCCAAACACAATAGCTGGAAGATGTGTTTGCTTGGGGGTTTTTAATGATATTTTTACAATCTCTTGTAATGAGGGTGGGAATGGGAATGAAAGCATCAAACAGGGCCAGACTTTGAACAAAGCCTTTGGGCCAGCAAGGCTGTGGGTGCCCATCACACCTCGGCAGGTCTGTTCCCAATTGGAAGATTCTCCATAGCAGTGGCACCTCCTCAATATTTACCCACATGTACATAAACACTTTTACATACATTTATTTCATCTGCCTTTAGGAGTCCTTGACTGTTGCCCTGAATTTTCTGCCTTCTATCTTTGTGCTGCGGATTCCCACAGAGTAGAATGTAAGCAAGTGTGTAAAAATAGATATTTACATCCCTGTCCTCTGAGAGAAGAAATGATCGATGGTGATGTCCACCAGGCAGATTGAGGAGGTGGCCCCTGTGGTGGCCAATCTCTGGACCTTTGTAGATGTAGATAAAATGGAGTCAGATTTTTGAAATAAACGGTTTGTTCCATTGAACTGCTGCTGGTGTGGCCTCACCTTTCTGTCCCTGAAATTGGGACATCCCAGCCTCAGCAATCAACACTTGGTCATGGACATGCCTCAAACCATGGAGGATGGAAATCCATGCAGAAATTTAGAACCGAGACAAACCGAAATGTCGCTTCAACAAATTATATAAACGCCTCCGATTATTTATTCTTCCATTATGGAGCGAACAACTCTAAAAACAATAAGAACAGAACTAAAAATTGAAAAGCTGATAAAAACCCAGGGGAACAGAGTAAAAATGTTGAATGCAAAGCGTCCCCAAGGCGTGACACGTCCCAGGGTACATCATCCATCAGCCTCTGCTCCCGCACTCGCAGCCAGTCCCAGGCACCAAGGGCTGCTGTCAGGAGAGCCTCAAATCTTTATTAAATGGATGGAACAATACCTGGGCAAATTGGAGAAGACTGGCAGCGCCACGATAACCCTGAATCTGCATTTTGGAGGCTTTCACAGGCCTGTGGAAGGTGTGTGCCGCGAGATAAAGCAGCCGCCTTTCAAAAGGAGACTTTAATCCATTAGATATTTGCCATCTAAATAGCTCCACTCTGCTAGACCTGAAGCTTTCCCTGCAACACAAGTGCTGTTCCCCTTTTTTGCTTCTTTTCCCAGTTATCTTGTTTTACAGCTTTCTCCACTCCAGTCCTCAGCCTCCATTTAGGCAATTACTTCCCTTTCCTTTCAGCAGAAATACAATATCTGATGGTGGCAAACGAGCAAAGCACAGAAATTCCTGAGTCTCACTCCAGCCTCTTATTCCACTGCCCCATTTTCTCATTTGTTGTCTAATTATGGGCAATTAGGGCTGAGAGCACCGAGGTCAGTTCTGTTTCTTGAAGTGTGTTCGCCATCAAATCTCCGTTTTAGCCCTGCTGCAGCTCCTTGAAATGCAAACGGCACAGAGGGGAAAATGTGCAGAGTTTGATTCAGTGAAAGCAAAGCTAGAACGTGCTTCCTTCAAGGGTTCAAATCCCAGAGCAGCCCCTCTGTGGGCATAAAACCATAACTGGGACTCACCTTTATTCCTTTCTGGTTGCGATTCCTGGGATTTGGGTAAAACACATCCAGGGAGACACAGCTCATACTTTGAAGAAGCCACAGATATCGACCCCTGCCTGAAAGTTTAAAAACTACCTGATTGGAATAAAATCATCTACAGAATCAAGGTAAATCAGTGGAAGGTAGGAAGTCATTAGCTTATCAGATATTCCAGAGAGACTGAACTCCCTCACACCTAGAAGGAAAAATAGTTCCTTTTACATTTTCCCTCCCTTTGGTCTGCTGATGGTGACATAAAAAAATGCACATTCAACAATTAACTCCATTCCTCAAATTATTAAATATATCACTCAATTCTTGGGAGTTTATGTTTCCTAGTTGCTCCACCAGGGACACAAACACCTTTCTCTGACTGGTGTGGAGGCAATTCTGCTCCACTTCCTTGGAACGATCCCTTTGCACCCTGAACCAACTGCGGCAAAAACCAAACACAGACCATGCCAGAAACTTGCCCTGATTATATCCCACTGCTCTGCAGCAAGAGCTCCATATTTGCCTAAACTGCTGCTTCAATAAGGCACTATTTGCTTATTTTTCTATAGGGTTTGCAGTGACACCATAATTACAGCAAAGACGCACAAGTCACTTAAATTACCGCCGCAATTAAACCAGACTAATGTGCCACAATTATTCCCTCCAAGACAAACAGTAACTTTTCCTGGATCCTTTATTCCTTTGTAACATATTGTCCAATGTTTTAATTCTCTGCTTGCTCTCCCTGTGTCAATAATGCTTGGGAAGTGGCAGCTAAAATTTCAAAAGTGAAAACTGCTCAGGGACGAGCACGGCTCAAGTGTTTTGCTGTTGAGGTGGCAGCTCTCTCTGCTCCAGGACTGAACCAAAATATCCATGGAAAGCAATTATTCACGTTAAAAAGCTTGAATTTACCTCCAAATGGTTCCTGTATTCGGAGTTCTGGCTATGCAAAACACTCATTACAGAAGAACAGCATCAAGGCAATATCCCAAAAGTTTCTGTGGCTAATGGATGGAGGAGCGAAGTGACATCAGGTTACATAAAATATTGATGCTCACTTTTCAGTTCCAGGGTTTTATGTGTTTTGCATGCAAAAGGTCTTCCTGCTTGGAAGGTTTACTACCAGAATAAATTATTATTACAACATATCTCCGTTTGCACAAGTGCTTCTTCAGCTGGCAGCAAAGAATAACTTGGGAGCTGATGAATAGACTTTTTTTTTTAAAAAATTCACATTTTTCTAGAAAATTTAAGTGCAAGGATATCTGCACAAGCTGTGTAGTTTATCACAGTGATTTCTGTTAGGGGAGCTCTGCAAACAGGAGGAGGTTTTTCACTGCATTTCGCTTCACACGTAACACACAAGGCAAAGACAGTAATATTGCTCTCAGTGTTGTTACTTCCCATTTTGTGATGCCCAAATCCCATCAGACGGGGCTGACAGCACAGGGATCAGACACTCACAGAATCACACAATGTGTAGGTTGGAAGAGACCTTCAAGATCATCCAGTCCAACCCAGCCCTGACACCTCAACTAGGTCATGGCACTGAGTGCCACATCCAGTTCTAAACACATCCAGGGATGGTGACTCCACCACCTCCCCGGGCAGACCATTCCAGTACTTTATTGTTCTTTCTGTGAAAACTTTTTCCTAATATCCAACCTACATTTCCCTTGGTGCAGCTTAAGACTGTGTCCTCTCCTTCTGTCAGTGCTGCCTGAACGAGACCAACCCCACTGAGCACAGCCGCCCTTCAGGGAGTTGTAGAGAGTGACAAGGTCAGCTCTGAGTCTCGTTTTCCCCAGGCTAAACCCCAGCTCCCTCAGTTGTTTCTCACAGGGTTTGTCTTCCAAGCCCCTCACCAGCCTCGGTGCCTCCTCTGGATGTGTTTGAGCATCTCAATGTCCTTCCTAAGCTGAGACACCAGAGCTGGACACAGCACTCAGTGTCCATCCTAAACTGAGGGAACAGAGCTGGACACAGCACTCAATGTCCATCCTAAACTGAGGGGCCAGAACTGGACACAGCCCTCAATGTCCATCTTAAACTGAGGGAACAGAACTGGACACAGCACTCAATGTCCATCCTAAACTGAGGGAACAGAGCTGGACACAGCACTCAATGTCCATCCTGAACTGAGGGGAACAGGACTGGACACAGCACTCAATGTCCATCCTGAACTGAGACACCCAGAGCTGGACACCGCCCTCAATGTCCATCCTAAACTGAGACACCCAGAGCTGGACACAATACCCAATTCCCTCCTGTCCCGTCAGCAATTCCACCCCTGCCTTGACTGGCAGGGCTGCACGGGCACGCTGCCAAGGGAGCATCTTCTCCCAAATCCAAACAGCCCTGATATTTTCTCCCTTTATGGTCATATCAAAGTTACCAAGGGCTTTAAGGTTAAGATGTGTACAGAAAATCTGTGCCTTGCTCGCTGGCTGAATTGGAAATGAAAGAGCCCAGCTCTGTTATCATCAGATCAGGCGTTATCTAAAGCAGGCTGGGGACAATTCGGAGGGACGGAAAATTGTTGTGATAAAAAAGCAGACAGGGCCCAGTTTCCTCATGCAGAAAAGCTCAATTCTTTATTCACAAAGCTCATATTTATAGGAAACAGCAGAAGGCACCGTGTTAAAGTTAATTGGTCAGCAATACAGTGAAACTCATTTCACTCCTTGGTGTGAGTTATTGTATATGTTCGTATATTTATCAAATTTTCTCTCTCTAGATATGTTCCCATATTTTCTTCACTGATTCTCATGGGGCAGATTCATTGCTCATGCAGGTGCAATTTTTTTTTTTCCTCTCTAAGAACACGTTCTTGTGTTTATTCTTATAATTTTTCTTTATGGGGACTTACTCTAGCTTAGCTAGAGTAGCAGGGCTTAAACCATATTGTGTAAGGCCTCTCTTTTATAATTACTCTACCTGTCTGCAACAGAGAATGATGCTGGCCTTGGAGCTGGGGAAAAAAAAAATGCTTCAAAGTAAAACTTTGCGCACACACTTTGCATCTTAAAAGTCTTCAAACCTCAATGTACTAATTGTTAAGATGAGGCAGTTTATAGGAGGAATAATTAGCAAAGCCAGGAAATAAATGTGATTATTTCTATAACAGGCCTTGTTTATCGTGAGAAAAATGCGAGCTAACTCAGATTTTAGTCCTGCAAACCAAATTAACTTCATGACGTTTCACTGAGCCAAATCATGCTCTGCACTGCCTCCTTTAGTAATTATATCCTGCCAGTGCATAATTAGTGTCTCGAGTTGAATTCCCCCACAGCCATCACATTTTGCAAAGAAAATAAAAACTAAACCCGGGAGCAGGTAGAAGGAGGCCCGAGGAGCAGGAGTGGGGTGTGTGGGATGTGTGTGCTCAGGGCAGTCACACACGGGGCTCAGTTGGAACCACAAATTTCCCAACTCCAGCTGCATCTCGACAAGAACCAGGAGGTTCAGATCCTGTGGGGAGTCCACCAGCACAGCCAGGAATATCCATTTTTCCAGAGGAAATATATCCTGGGAAAGGGTCTCCCACAACTCATGGGACTGACCAAAATGTTGCATTTCCTTCCTTTTGTGGTGAATAATGTTCGTTTTCCTCTTAGATTTGGAATATTTCTGCTTGGCGAATGCATCGGCCTCAGGAGCGGCTCGAGTTTCCATCAGTTTCCATCATTTTTAAAATGGAACAATCCTAAATAGGATGCAATTGGGAGTTAAAGCAGATTTAAAGCAGGGGAGCAACTGCAATGAGGCTGATCCTCAGATTTGAAGGTTATTTTCAGCTTCATTAAACCCAGGGCTTACAGGGATCTGCAGGAACGCAGCCTTGCCCTGGAAGCAGAGAAAATTGCTTACTTGGGGATGCCAAAATTCCTCGGTGTGGATGAGCACCACACACAGTTTCAAAGGAATATCATTTCATCCACTCACTCTATGGAGTTTTAAGTAGAAACTCCTTTTGTCCCCCGTATTTTTGTGTGATATTTGTGGCATTTAACAGAGATACTCACATAGGGAGAGCAGCACAACTTTTTCTCCACTTTACACAAACAGACATTAATTTTCAGGGTCTTTATCACTTCAGGTGCTGTAACTGCAGATAGTTATTAATAGATAATTATACAATATGTGATTATTTGTTCATTATAGAAATATTAATCGCTACATTATCTCATCACCACTAAAGTTTTTGTGCCTAAAGAGCTCCTTAAACAAATAAACACACAGAGAATTACCCTGACTCTCTTTTGGGGGTTCAAGTGTGACAAATAATGATGGAAGGCTTTCTAATTACCTGGAAAATAAAGAGGTTTGGTGCACCATTGTAATTTTTTTTTTCTCTGGAGACCACAATGTACTTGGATGAAATTAAACAAAGGCCTAAGGAAATTCCAACAACATTCCAGAGAATTGTTTCAGTGTGGCCCCACTGGTGTCTCATCCCCCTCCCTGGACCTGTTTCATCAGGCAGGCACTGCTGACTGCCAAGTCCATCTTCTGTGCCCTCCATAATTGCAAATCAATCATTACACAGGATTCCAAGCAAGAAAACAATACTAATAAGAGCAAAAAAAAAGCAAGCCTTAATTAATTAAACTCGAAGCCCTGCTAATCCAAGTGGCCCAGCCCTGTGACAGGTAATCATTCCTGGCTGATTTAATGAGCACCTTCCTCCTGGCCCTTCCCCTCTCTGCAGGCCTTTGGACACCTCTGGCTTGGTGGGTTTGGCTTATTTATTCAATTTTTAGACTCTAAAAGTGGTGAAAGAATTCAATGGGTAAATCCATTTAATATTTTACAGTGGAAGTTACTTTATGTATTTGGGAAGAGCTTATGTCAGGGACTGTGAGGTGCAGGGATGTGCCTGGAGTGAGATGGACACACAGCCCCAGATTTGCCTCTTTGCATCACCTGCACTTGTGCTTTTTGCTCAGGGAAACTCCTGCTCCTGACAGAAACAGGAAAAAAAAATGCAGATATTAGTCTGGATGGGCAGTTTTACTAAAACACCGAGGTGTCTGCCTTGTATAAGCAATAACTTCTTATTTTTTCTGCCATTTTCACCTCCAAGCTTTTTGCTTCCGTGCCTGTGTGTGAATTAGAATTAGAGAAAACGGGACTGGAAGGAAAGCAGGTGCTCTGCATCACATCCCTGGAAGGCAGTGCTCTCTGAGCTACCAGGAAATATTTTTTTATGGTTATAGAGTTTTTTTCCACACAGTTCTTTTGCTCCCACTGTCTCCTGATCCTTGTTCAGGGGTGTCTCCCAATGCTAAAATCCAGTGAGGACACATCCTGTGACTGTCACCAGGCAGAAGATGATGATCAGGGTGAATTCCAGCTCTCTAAATCTCTCTTCTCCATCCAGACCCAGAGAAACCCCATTGGCAGAAGGAAAACATGACTGACAGCTTTGAAAGCTCAATAAATGGCATCACTAATTTATTAATTTATCAACACTTATAAATAATGCAGGTTTTAAATCGTGCCCCTCCTAATCTCAGAGTTTAAATCAAACACTCTTTAAGGACTCAGTGAAATAAATCTCCAATTCAGGACAATTCACCCAGCACAGATTACAGCATTATTACACCAGTGGGCAAGCACTGAGAAATGGGTTTTATTCCTTGCAAAGCACTTTACACACAGAGAACAATTTTCTCCTGAGATGAACTAGAGAATTCCTTACAGGTTACTAAAATTCCTGAAAAGGAAAAGAAACAAAATAATGATGTGAGTTGGTTTTTTTAAAGTTTTTTTTTCCTCTTTTAGAGGTAATGTCCAGCTGAGGTAGTTGATTTGCTAAAAATGAATTTACCACAACCTCTGAGGAGCTCTCTGCCGTGCTCAGGACATATGAAAAGGCAAGACAGAGGTCACAGGGTAAATTTCCTTTTTGTCCAGTGGCAGAACAGACCCTGGGCACAAGCCCAGTGAGAGCAGCAGGAACTGTCACACCAGCTCTGCTGGTGGCTGCTGAAATCCCAAGTGAAATATGGGATTTCATAAAGGGATAATCCATATTTAGATGGATTCCAGCCTTAAACTGCTGCAAAACCCCATGGTTTGCCCAAATTCCTGGGAATTTTTAGTGAGGCAGAGTAGAGCAAGGAGTGCTGTGCTGGCTCAAACAACCCAGACCCATCAACACTGAACTGTGCACCAGCAATCAAACTGATTAAAACTAATTAAAACTAATTAAAACTAATCTCAGCAGCCAGATCAATACACACTGGCACCTACCACTGCATTTAGCTTGTGGTTAAGGGCATTTAACCTCATAAACCAGAGTTAAATACAGGGAAATTGGATCTTTTTAGTTAAGGAAGTGTGGGAATATCTGTGCTCAGAGAAGCTGTGGCTGTCCCTGCATCCCTGGAAATGTCCAAGGCCAGGTTGGATGGGGTTTGGAGCAACCTTGGAAAGTGTTGGGGGCAGAAAAAGATGAGTTTTAAGGTCCCTTCCAACCCAAACCGTTCCATGATCCTCTTGAAAAAGAAACGGGAGAAAGGAGAAGGAAATATTTAATATTTCATTTGGTTATTTGCTGAGCTATTGGTGGAACAAAACAATTGTGAGTTTAAAATGCCCCACTGAAGGCAGCAAAGCAGGAGCTGCAGCCCCCTGGGCTGGAAATCTCGTCACAAATGAGATAATTTCTTGGGCCGCTGTGCTTGTCTCTCCCCTGTTCCTGGGAAGATGAGAAGCAAAGTGGTTCCTGTCACCTCTGCTGCCACTTGCTCCAGGGATTCGTGATCTCTTCATTTCCAGGGCTGCTGTCACAGCTTTCTGTGGCCTTTGTGCCGCTGCTGAGCCTCTGCAGACACAGCCCGGTGTCAGAACCCTCCTGCTGTGCCCCAGGCTAAGAGAGAGATGTCACCAACCTCCAGCCTGTCCCTGTCCCTGCCCCTAACACACGGGGCTGAGCCTTGTCCTCACATTTCCTCTTTGCTCCAGGAGAGGATTCAGATATTTCTCCCTCTTTATCTCCGGGTGTTGGAGCTCCCAACTCTCACACAGCTGCTGTTCACTCCCCAGCTTGGGGTGTCACACTCTGGAGGGCGGTGACCTGGCCCTGCCACGGTGACATTGATGGATCTCTTTTTTTTTTTTGCTGGAGTTGCTGCTTTCTCTTCCCTTCCTTCCATCCACTGTGAAGGGAACGAGTGAAAAATTGGCTTCCTCAGGGCGAGGGGAAATCAGCAGACGGAATTTCCTGGTGGTCTGCTCAGCTCAAACCACACCCTGTGTGTAGCCCTGGGACTAAAAGGACTTGCAGCCTGTTCTGACGTCCTCCCTGAACACTCTGGCTGCTGGGAGAGCTGCACAACCTCACCAGCTCCAAGGGGAATTACAAACATTTTAAAACATTGGAATATTCAGTAATTTGTCCCCAATTGGAATATTCAGTAATTTGTCCCCAGTTGGAATATTCAGCAATTTGTCCCCAAACCACTTTAATGAAACAAATGAATCTATGTGTGACAAAAAGCAGAGCAGAGGGACCACGTGCCTGAGGCCTGCCTTGGGAAGGATGGTTTGGAAATGGAGGGAAAGTTCAGGTGTTGTTTCCACCTCCAGCCTGGACAATTCCTCCCCAAAGGCATCAGATACCTCCAAGTGATGATGACATTCCAGGTACTGGGATAGAAGGAATTTGATCTGCAGACACAGGCCACCTCTTCAAATCACACAGAAAAAAAAACCAGAACAAATTCTGACCAATCCTAAACTAAACTTAAACTAAAAATAAAAACCTGTTAACAAGCTTAATTAAGGTGAATCTTGCTCTGAAAGAGCAAATTATTTGGAAGTTATTTTTAAACAATGAACTGTTGGTTCTCAACATGTAATTTCTCCTGTCTGAAGTATAACACAGACATTTTTTTTTCCCTCTAGTTTTCTAAAATAAATCCTACCCCAAGAGTGGAAGTCGAAGCTGGTTAGATGCACTGTCAGAAAGGAGAGGGGAGCGTGCCTGATTCATTTAAATTAATTTAATTTTCCCTCCATGTGCCAAGAGCTAAGGTGGATAATCATTGGGATGATGAGAAAAAAACTTCCTGTTTTTCTCATGTGACATCCAGGACACAACTTTCAAACTTTTCCTCAGCAACTCCCATCTTAGCTGCTGCTTCTCTTTGATTGATGTTTCCCTTGGCCCAACTCAGTTTTGGGAAGGAATTCCTGGCTGTGAGGGTGGGGAGGCCCTGGAATAGAATTCCCAGAGAAGCTGTGGCTGCCCCTGGCAGTGTCCAAGGCCAGGCTGGCCAGGGCTTGGAGCAGCCTGGGACAGTGGAAGGTGTCCCTGCCATGGCAGGGGAGTGTTGTAATATGTTAACCAAGACTCCATTTTCTTCACGCAGGAAAAGCCAATTCTGTATTTTCACAACTGATTTTATACAGTTTTTACAGACCTCGTGGGCAACTTTAATTGGTTAATGGCTTTATTGCCAATTACTCTATTGGTTAGTAAAAGGTATTTTACTTGTCCATCAAATCTCTGTATTCTTGGGATTGGTGACATATTTTCTTTACTGGTTCTCACGGGACAAATCCATTATTGCAGGTACATTTGTTTTTAACTCAGGAATAGGTTAAGGACTTTTCATGCCAAGATTGTTTTTGCATGGGAACCTCTTACTTGGAAGAAGTGCCAGGCTAACTTTGGCAATTTAGCAGAGCAGGCCTGATTTTATGAGGCCTTTCCTTTATAATTCTTTTACCTGTCAGGACACAGAGGAGCACAGTCTGTAGCCCGGGGTGGGAGAGTGGTTTCTGTTGATTTAATAAGTGGCTGCTTGGTCAGCTCCTGCTCTAAACGAGGAGCCAGTTCCATTTTTCAGGTGGGCACTGTTTAACATTCAGAAAATCACCTGCAGTTTAGCTGGGAACATTGCTGGGGATTACTCTGTAAATTCCGTAACTCCTGGGTGTCTATTAGAGATGTTACATTCCAGAACGAATAAAATAATTGAGGAAGATGCAAATAGTTGGGTGTTACGTGAGTAAAAACAAAACCATCGTCATTGCAGAAAGGATTAAGTTCTTGATGTCTCTTCAAAACACTTATTTATTTCTGATAAATAATCTTCTGCTGGAAAAGGAAGAAGAGGGAATGTTTGGAATGTGGAAGCATCGTTCAGTCATTGTTCCATGTCAGGAGCACTCCCTGTGTCCTCCCTGCACAGCCAACCCTGACTGAGATTCAGCTTTGGGAGGATTTCCCTGCCTGCCCTGACATTTCACAGTTCCCTGTCCACATCCACATCTTCAGTTGGAAACTGGAAACTGTAGAAATCTTTTAGGTTTAGCTTTTGTGTGTTTTGGGGGTCCTCCAAAAGTCCCCAGCGCAGCTGGAAAAGCCCCACGCAGAGCCCAGTCTCAATCCATCTGTGCTTGCACCAATTCTGCACCCCTGGAGTGTTTTATTGAATGGAATATCTGATCCTCGTGCTTTACAACCTCATTTACATTCACTTTTGTGCTTGTGTGGCACTTACACAAAATTCAGAGAGTTCTCAAGCAAATGACTGTTGGTACTTAAATACAGAATATGCTTTTTAAACATATAATTAAACCCAAGATATCTCCACCAAGTGCACTGAAATCCATGTGCCCAAATTCAAGGCTAAATCCCTGCCACGTTTTAAGTCTTTGTTAAATCCAATTTTTAATTAAAAAACTGGGGAATTTTTTTTCCTGGTGTGTTCTAGGCATGCTTATCTTGCATAAAAAGTGGGGCTTTTGGGGGGGATTCCCTCGGTATAATTTTCAAGCAGGGGATCAGATTTCCTCCTAACTCCTTTCTATTTCTGGCCAACCGCAGCTGAACATCTGTTTATTTCCCAGGAAAAATGTTAAACAACAATACGAGGTTGTAAACGGAGCGAGCGTCTGATGGAACAAATTGTGGTTTATAACCCAGACCTGTACACTGGGAATTTTCTCCTGACAGTTCAGAGCTCTGCATCAAAGCCCCATCTCCTGAAAATGAACATCAAAGTAACTCAGCTCGTTAGGATGGTGCTTCAGCAAAGGCTGCAACGCCTCTGTAAATTAAAATGGAATTACTCTTATCAACTTTATATTGACCCCATCACCCTTCTAGTACAGGATGCAACCCAATGGAGAGAAGTGTTGAAAGAACGAAAAATAAATCCATTTTAAAAAGAAATTGGGTTGGTTTGACTTTCCTGTTGCGATATTTAAGGAAGAGTAAAACCACCACAAGTATTTTCCTTTAGAGAAAATACAGAGTGCACAACGTGGTCCTGAAGGCAATAAAGCAGGACATGATCAGCCCTAGACAGGATTTTATTCAGGGAGACAAAACCCTCAGTCAGAGGGTTCGTGAAACGACGACAAATCTCATCAGAGGCCAACGAGCAGAATTTGTGTCTCTGTGGTTACCACGAGCCAGACAATGCTTTTAACAGATTTTGATCCTTCTGGAGAGGAGTTCAAGACCCACAGACCTCTGGAAGTCCTGAGGACACCTCACAAAATATTGCAATGTGTGTTTTGCATCTAATAATAGTCACGTGTATATACATGAAATTACTGGGGTTTTGTACATGGTTCATATGTAAAAATGAGTGACTTTGAAGAGGTGATTTTTTTATTTGTATAAAAAATGCTGCTGATATGGTCTGGAGATCATGTGGTTTCTTTTCCTGAAATAGGTGATCCTTTTTCTTTTGTTGTTTTTGTTTTTGTTTTTTGGTTTTTGTTGTTGGGTTTTTTTTGGTTTTGGTTTTTTTTTGGGTTTTTTTGTTGAGTCTCATTAACAACCAAGAGTTATCCATCAGTCCTGGAGGAGATTCTCATCCTTGGGTCAGCAAGATCCTCTCAGCTCAGACTTCTGACCTCCCAGTCACAGTCTTGATTTGGCCATTTTTGGAACCTTGCACTTATTTTATGATTCGAAAACCAATTTCCAACTGTAAACAGAAGCATGAGTCATTTTATAGGCACTTTCTCCCAAAGATGCTTACCCAGGGCTTTTAAATGCTCGCTGCTTTATGCTTCTGTTTCCTGGAGATATTTAGAGAAGTAATTATAACTGGGAAGATGCAAAGCTCCAACTTTTATTAATAATGCACAAACTCGTGACATCCAACAGCTTGTACACAGTTAGAGCATCCAAATGCTCCAAAGGACTCCGTAGATTTTACAGTTGAGATTATTTTCTTGGAAGCTTTAATATTCTAGATTTTCAAGTCAAGGTCAAGTCAATCAAGTTGTCTCAATTTATTGTTTAACCTCAGACAAAAATATTAACAAAAGTGGGGATTTTGCACGAACTAAAATGTTTTTTTCTTCCCTATTTTGTATATGTTTATACATTTTTTTTTTCCTGTGGAATACGTGCCTTGAATCACAGCGTATTTTCTATTTTAGCTGCTAAAATAAAACCTTCCTGGTGGATGCAGCATCAGCCCTTCCCCTGACGGTAGTTACCCTCATTGGAATTTCTGATCACACCCAAATCCACCTCTACTGAGATTTTCCAGCCCAGCAGATGGGAAAGTCTATTGAATAATACTAAATACCCTCACAAAGGAGACAAACCCAACTGAAACCTGACTTTTTTGGACTTTTAGCCTTTAAAAGACAGCGAGGAATTCGGAGGAATTTTTGCCTACATAACTTTCGGGAGCTTTTTCTTTTTGCTTTTCATCAGCAACATGCCCAATCTGACAAAACACGATAAAATGGTGAGGGAGTCCACCAGGAAATCATCTCAGTGCTTTTTTCTGAGCGTTGCAAACTGCTTTAGCGGCTGGGAAGAAACTTCTTTCATTGAAAGGATCTTTGTGTTTCCGTGAATTTCTCCGCTCTTTCTGTTTTCATGAATTTCAGCTCGCTCTGCTGGGCTCTGTGTGTCCACAGGGATGTGCCCACACAAAGTCACGGGAGGAACCAGGACCTGGAAAAGCAATCGGAAGAACTCTTTCCCAACCTTAAGGTGCTTATTTTTTTTTCCCCAAATGAACACAAAAAAAGAGGCAATGCATTATGGTTTTGTTTCCTCTCGTTAAGGGTTATTCTTGTGATTTTTCAGTCCAGATTTGCCTGGGTAAAATATTCAAAATAAAACACATTATCCATAATCCCTTCTGGCCTAATTCCATTCCGAGTTTACTGATGATGCAAGCTGACATTGCCAGTAACTGAGGACTAAGTTTAGCCTCCAAACACGCACGCTGCACTCAGCCTGAGCAGCGTTCCCTGCAGACACGGATCTGCCCTGACTCACAGGGCTGGAATCTGCTCCCTCCCAGAGGAGCAGCAGCTTCCACCAGGCTGGAGCAAAGCACATCCTCCATGGCAGCACCCCCAAGCCATGGGGCACATCCCTGTGTCCATCCTTGTCCCCAGGCCATGGGGCACATCCCTGTGTCCAGCCTTGTCCCCAGGCCATGGGGCACATCCCTGTGTCCATCCTTGTCCCCAGACCATGGGGTATGTCCCCTGTGTCCAGCCTCAGAGCACAACCCCATGTCCATCCTTGGGGCACATTCCTGTGTCCAGCCCTGTCCCCAAACCCTGGGGCACATCCCCATGTCCATCCTTGTCCCCAGGCCATGGGGCACATCCCTGTGTCCACCCTTGGAGCACATTCCTATGTCCAGCCCTGTCCCCAAACCCTGGGGCACATCCCCATGTCCATCCTTGTCCCCAAACCCTGGGGCACATCCCAATGTCCATCCTTGTCCTCAAACCAGGGAGTACATCCCCATGTCCATCCTTGTCCCCAAACCAGGGAGCACATCCTTGTGTCCATCCTTGTCCCTGTGCCTTGGCTCTGCAGCTGCCTGTGCTGGCCCAGCCCTCCTCTTTAGCAACTGAAACCCACCCAGCTGCTGCACAGATCAATCCCACAGGATGGGGAAAGGTGGGAAAGCTGATGCAGAAATATTTTATTGGTCCAAATAAAATCTGCAGCTGAGGTGGGAGGAAATATTTTCACCTTGATTTAATTTTAGGCTGGAAAACAGGGATTTTTCATGTCTGACCACTGCACCCCAACACAATGCCAACCCCTAAAGACAGGTAAAAAAATTTGACCCAGAACATTGTTCCCTGTTTATTTCCCAGCCCAGCTGGTGTGAATGGAAACCCCCAGCCTCTTTCTCACCTTTCCTGGGGGACATTTCCCGGCATTTCTGCAGAGCCACCACAGCCCTGGTGTCACCGGGCCCTGCTCAGGTTCCTCCCCTCTGCTCCCCACTGCTGTTCCTGCTCTTTGGCAGCACTCAGGACCAGGGAATTCCTGGATCTGGCTCTTGGGGACCACTGTGTCCCCTTTAAGGAAAATGGGACTAATTCCCAGCTTTCACTTTATGCTTTCCATACATTAATTGGTGCTTTTTTTGTGCTAACAGATAAGGAGAGGCAGATGTGCAAAAACTACAGAGTTTTCCCAACTGGCTGAGTGCAGAGTGAGACCTGGAGCTCCAAAAGTCCAGTAACTCACCCCAGAGGCCAAGCAGCTCGGCTGCCTTTTGTCTCCCTTCTTGCAGAACATCTTTATTCCTATTTGCAGACTAAAAGTGACGAGCTATTGACTGCAAAAAGAGCCAGTGGCTGGAATAGTAAATAAATCTTGTCTGCCACAGCGCTGCCCCCGCAGTGAGAAACTCGAGCTGACACGTCTCTCATTACTCTGTGTTGTTTCCTGTATAATTTATGACTCTCCCTTGCATGTGTTTGGAGTTGTAAATGTGATCTGCAGCTGCAGCTGACATCAGGCATGGACAGGACAGCTCCCAATAATGTTGTTAGTCCTTTATGGGCAGAGTTACAGTAAATAACACTTAATGTGAAATATGTAGAGCCATAATAAACATGACAGTGGCTAAGGTTGGTTCTGCTGAGGATGCTGAGATTGCTGGAAAGGAAGGGAGGGAGCTGCATCAAGGACAGGGCCCACAGGTCCTTTGCAGACTCCTCCCTTCTTGTTGTTGAGGTAAAACACTACAAGAAATGTGTTTTGATACTTCTGTTAGAACAAATTCTAAGAGCTTTGTCTGAATAAAAGAATATCTGCTCTTCAGTCCATTAAGGCAGCTCCAGGTGATCCAAGGAAATCGATCCAGTGCAATGTGGATGTTTCTCGTGCACTGCTAAATATCAACTCAACAGCCCCATCCGTGGGATTTTTTTCACCAGATTCTGAGGCTGGTCTCAGCATCCTCCTCGTCCACTTAAAGCCAAACAGCAGCACTAAAAAAAACCAGCCTGATTTTTCTGTCAGGGTGCTCTTGTGGACGGAATTCTGTGGGGTATCAGCCACTGTAGGTTTCTGAACTGGACAAACCCCTGGAGAAACAGCTTTTCTTATTCCCCTTCTTGTATTGCTGACTGTGATCAATTTTCACTCTTAAAGCAGAACTAAACTGCTGCTTTTAAATTTCAGGAAACCATTGTAGGTAAATTCTGCTTTAAATTACACTCACCTGAACCTATAGAAACTCAAAGGCTGATCTTGCACTTTCTGATATTAGCAAGAAATGCTTTATTCAGAGGGTGGTGAGGCCCTGGCACAGTTTCTTAGGAAATGGACTGGCTATCAGCTGCATGGCTCCACAGTTTGGGACTTTCTGAAAACTGGAGTTTTCTTTCCTCCTCACAAGGTGCTGCAAAGTTAAGAACTGGAAACCAGCCCAACACACAAGCAACTGGAAAGTTTCAGGATCAAACATCAATTCATCTCCTGAAGTTCATCTCCCTGCTTGGGCTCTCTCCAACCAGCTCACCAAGGCTTGGAAGCTTGGAAAACACAGAGAGTCCTAATTTTAAGTTTTTCTCCTGCTCTGATTAAGCTGAGAGAAAGAAACAGGCGAATGTAAAGAGATCCACCCACTCCAGGCACATTAATTACAGGGCCTGAAAGTCAGCCAATAATGAAGGTAAGACAGAAATCCAGCGCATTAACAACTGAACAATGGCCATTGTTCTCCCGTTTACCCACAGCTGCAGGTGTGTACAGCACAGCCTTTGTCTTGCCGGGGGCTAATTGAGCATTCTGACATTGCCAGAGAGAATTCCTTTATCCATGAACATCGTGCTGCCAGCCCTGTCCTAGGCACGCTCACAGTTTCAGCCTCTCTGCACATTTTTTGTTTGTTTGTTTGTTTCACGCACAAATAAACAGATGAAAACCTGCTTGTTTGCCCTCCTTCAAGGACCATTGGGTTATTCAGGAGAAGAGCTGTGGCACAAAAGCGAAAATAAATATAAATTAGGCCATTGAGACCATTCTCCTCGTATCGCAGTGACATTTTTCTGTGGAAAAAAAAGAATAGGATGTGTAAAAGGGTCAAACTTCAGAAAAACATCTTATTTCTGGTGTTAACCAGTCAAGGACCTGCTCATACACAGCTGAATGCTGCAGTGCCAACTAAAGACATACATTTGGCCTCTTTCCCATTCTCTCCATAATTAATAATTCAATTTTACAGTTACTCCATTAATTTGAGTATACATAGAACAGCTTTTGGGTGTGGTGTTGCCTGTCACTGAAAATAAGAAGCAATTGCGATTTTTCTCTGGGTTCTCCTATTCTGTTATGCAACTGTTACAAATGTTCCTTTTAGTAATGGCAAGGTGGCAGCAACAAAGATCATGAACTCAGTCATAGTTTGCATTTGGATTAATGTAATACCAGAAGTGAGAAAATGATTGGATATTAATTCCAAAGGATTAGACATTCCCAAGCCCCTGTTGATTACACCCACATTTCTGGCAGTGGAAACACAGGGTTCCTTTTTCATTTAAAGCCCTTTGCCACCGATACTTTAATTATTCTTCCCTTCAATACTTCATTCCTTTGTTTATCCTCAATATCAGAGAATTCCAGGTTGGAAGGGAACTTAAAGCTCATCCAGTGCCACCCCTGCCATGGGCAGGGACTCCTTCCACTGTTCCAGGCTGCTCCAAGCCCTGTCCAGCCTGGCCTTGGACAATTCCGGGGATACAACATCTATTTATCCCTTAAAGCAATCAATTGCTGAAGTTTAAGATGTGCAATATCTTTCAGAAAAACATTTTTGATTCCAAAATCAAAACCTTCGTGTGCCTGAGAGGGTTTTTTTCCACAGTGCCGTTGTTTCCCTACAGACAAAACTGACGCAAACCAAAGCGCGTAAAAGTTTGGTAATAAAAAAGAAAAAAGAATTGCTCTTTCTATGAGTAGAAATGTTGGTTAAAAACATACTTTCTTCTAAACTAGTATTGTTTTCAGGAAGCTTCTCCATGCTTCAAAAGGGAGTTTCCTTCAGATGAAAAATGTGGGGTTTTTCTTAAGATGAACACAGCATTGATAAGATTTTTGCTTGAAGTTACAGTCAAGGAGTCACGATTTTTTCAGCTGCCAAATAATCATAAAAAAGTCAGCCCAAGGATTTTGTTTTCCAATAAAAAGCAGATATTTTTCAATGGAGAATTTTTGAAGATAAAAAATCTTCTGCAACTTAATCATGGCCTTAAGTGTTCAGAACTTAATCCTAACACATCTCTATCCAGATCTGTCAGTGATTTATTACCATAGAGCAGCATTTTGATATAGTAATAATTATTTTGATCTTAATAATGTAATTTCTTGTTCATTTAATTTTTCCTTACTTCCTAAAATCTCTTCCTATAGAACGAAATACCAGTAACAAACTTCCCCCTTTTTTTGTATATATGCAAAACTCCATTAAATAGAGGATCTGGACATTTAATAACACACATTACACTCATCATATTTTTATGAGAAAAGAAAGTTTCACTGTCTTCCCCATGGAGACAGGAAGTTGGGAACAGAAGTTTAATTCCAGTCAAACTCTAATTAATTTCAAATATCTCGGTGCTTAGATAGAACACAATCCCCCAAAGCTCCAGGTAGGATTCCGGGGTGGGAGAGGTGTCCTCCTGGGAATGTTTTGCTCTCCTGAAGACACAAACCTATTCACATCCCTTTCCTTTCCTTTCCCATTTGCTACTTTGGGAATAAATTGTATCTCATCAAATTTGGATGAGTCTGCACCAAAAGGATTCACAGAGGGAGGAGGAGGAAAATATTTTGTCAGAGGAAAAGCTGGGAGTTGTGTCTTATACTCCAGACAAGATCTTGGTGGTCAATACCTGCTTATTTATTAATAAAAGGTGTTATATAGAGCTTTGTCCTTATTATTACTGGGAAACAGCTTCATTTGGTTTAAACAGGATTTGATAAAGGGAAATTTCCTTAGAGATATTTTTTTTCCAGCACACAAGGATGGGAGCAGCTTTGAGGTGGGTGCAGAAGGTTGAACAGGAGCCTGAAAACCCCTTTGTGAATTAACAGCCTGTCCAGGGGCCTGGGGACACTTCTGCCACCCAAGGCCATCCCACAGCAGTGACTTCTTTACACTCCCAGGGGTGAAAGGCAGAAAAATGCCTCTGACAGAGCGAAGCAAGCCAAGAACTTTGCTGCCTGAAGCCTCACATGAGCTGAGAAGCTGGGCAGACTCATCTGAATTATTTCAAGACATTCTAATGGCTGTTGAGAAAGCTCCAGCAGCAGGAACCAAACATCTGGTGCCACCTGAGCAGCGCGGGGCTGTTGCCCTGAGTTTTCTGCCTCCTGTCTTTGTGCTGCGTTTCTCACGCAGCTTCATGTAAACAATGTCTATTTTTAGAATGTTTACATACTTCTCCTCTGAGGGAAGAAATGATTGATGGTCATGTTCACAATCCAGGTTGGAGACGTGGCCATCTCTGTAGCCAATCTCTTAACCCCTGTACATATGTATACAAATGGAGTCAGATTTTTGAATAAAGGTGGAGAAGAGTTGTCCCCTCTGCTGCTGTGTGCCTGCTCATCTTTCTGTCCCTGAAGTGGGACACGCCCAGCCTTGACAAGCCGCACGGGGCCAGCAGCATTGCTGTGCTGGGAGCAGAGCAGCTCCCAGGATTTACACCAGGCACCTACAGCCTTTGGGGCATGGCAGTTCTTTGGTTGTCCATCTCTAGCATGCACTTGGTTTGTAACTCCCATCCTAAAATCCACCGTTCCTTTCCCAAACAGAAAGAAAATTCAACGCTCCAGAGGCAGGGTGGGTTTGTTGTTTCTTTCCAGCAGCTGAGGTTTGTTTTAGATGAAATTCATCCTGCAAGGAGGAGATTGCTGGGAGATTTGCAAAGCTCATCAGTCCCCTGCTGGCTGCAGGCTGTGGGTTCCTGTGTGAAGGGCTGAGCACATGGACATCCAGGCATCTCCTTTCACAGTGACATCAGAAAAAAACTCCTTTTCCCAAGTCTCCAGAGTCTGAGCAAAGCAGCAGCTCTCAGAGCTTTGTGGTTCACTCTGCTCCAAAGAAGAATTAGCCATCAGAGGATGACAGTGCTGTGCGTGCCCCAGAGACACTGCTCTAGAGTGCTTAGTCTGACATCAGGCCTGCATGAGTTAATTCAAAAATAATCATTTTTTCTTCTTCTGGTTGTCTCCAGTCAGGCAAATATGCTGAAATCACAAAACCAGCAAAGGGATTGCTTTAACTAGGAGATAGGGTACGAATTCAGCATATTTTCTGCATAGAAATATGACATTTGTATGGAAATGACCCATTTTCTTGAACAGGCAGCTATACATCACAGAAGTTTCACTGTAACGTTTATGCAAAAGAGATTGGGAAGCACTTTCCCATAAAGTGCTGATTTCCCCCAGATGAAATAATAAGGCAAAGAAGCCCAATCCAAAGAAGCTCAGGAGAAACATTTCACTCAATGTCATGTGTTCTGGGTGTTTGTTTTGATTTCCGTGATGATTTCGAGTTTGTCGGTCTGTTTTGTCGGCCTGAAGGAAGCGAAGGGTTTAGGAAGGAATAACCCATTCTCATTTTTTCTCTCCTAATCACATCCCAGCCTCCAAACGATGGCAGAAGGGCAGCAGGACATTCCCACCCTGCTCCAAGGACCAGGGCAGCCTGGGGATGGTCAGGGTGGAGGCACAAGGAGGTTTTTCTGCAGGACCGGACAAGGGCTCTGCCACAGGGAGCCAAAATCCCCGTGACAAATCCATGCTCCCATGACCCACATCTCTTGGAATATTTGCACAATGCATGTGGCAATTCAGCAATCAGCCAGCGCTCCGGGCACACAGCTCAAGGAATGCTGAGCGATCAGCACTTTCCAGCTTTTCCTTTCAAACGCACTATTTGAATACCGGGGCTGGTATCCCGGGGGGCTGAGCCGCTTCTGGCTCCGCTCGGGGCCAAACTCAGAGTAAGGATCAGCGACACAAAATCAAAGCCAACACCAACTCCAACACATCTTATCCACAGAAAGCTGCTATAACCATAGAATACAAAACTAGAAAATCGTTTTTAGGCTGCTTTTATTACAAAATTACAATTTGAATTAATAGTTGCACAACTACAAGATTGTTTTTATGCCAGTGCTGAATGAAACGCCCTGACCCCGTTCAACCCCCGCCGAAGTCAAGTGCAAAAGTCACCCTGATATGTATGAGAAATTCTTTGAGCTTATCATGAATTAAGGTATAGCTTGTTCTGATGATGAATTGAAATTACTTAAAATCAACTAGAACATAAAAGACACATCCCAAACTAGATGTTCACTGAGCTCAGATTCTTGATTTACAGCCCAACATCCTGATCCTAAATGGAAATCCATACATCACTGAGGCAACATAATCAGACTTCAGATAACTTACTTTAGAGCAGGAAATTCATTTTTTTTCCCCCCCTGTTCAAGCCAATAGCTGGGAAATTAACAGCACCCAGAGTAATTATCAGTGCAGATATTTCACCTTCAAAATTCTGAGAGCATAGCAGAGGTTTCCAATGCACAGTCAACAACTCCTTTCCTTTGCCTATAAAACCAGCCCTGAGTCATTTTGGCCACCACTTTATTTCACAAATGTGGAACAGCTCTGGAGCAACTCATGATTTACTGGAAGTCCTTTGGAAGAGTAAAAACCTTCCAGGCTTGTGCTCAGCCACTAAGCACCACTCCTTTCTAAACAGAAAAGAAAATTTAAGACATTTGTGCCAATGTGACATCAATGGAAGCAGCTTCTTTTTGGGGGGGGGTGTTACAGAAAAGGACACGCCGTGGAAATGTGATTTCCCCTAGTTGCATGACTATTTATATAGAGAAATAGAAATTCATATAAATGTATACATTTCTATAGATACACATTTTGTACACTGTAGGCATATACATACATACATATATACACGGGGTGTTATATACACATCTCCAGATTTGTATCTACATATATATAAATATATATACACACACAAATGCACACACAGCTTGCTTTGGAGCCAGCTAGAGTTATAAATTCTCCCTCCCCCACAGAGCCAAGATGATCCGAGCTGCCTCTGCTCAACACCCCACGGTTGCCTCTCCAGCCCAAATTAAATATAATCCTCATTATTCTGCCTCTCTGGTGCCTGAGAAACTTGGCAACCTCTCTGGGTGACTCGAGATGCAGCAATTCCTCCTGCCTTGCCTCTCCTAGCCTATTCTAGGAGATGCAATATGCTGCTAAGATTAAGTGTCCAAAATGCTAATACGTCTGAGAAGTGCCTCCACTGACCTACATCAGGAATGTAGGTCAGAAAGGAGCTATTTTTAACCAAAATGCCCATCTTTTAATTACAGTCCAAAGCAAGCCACGTTCCTGAATCCCCCAGAAGCTTCCAAAGATCGATTTTTACACTCCAGTAGTGTAATCACAGGTACATTCTTGGATATACACACAGTACACACGGCACATACTCAGCGTTTCCATGACACACGAGGCACTCGCTCCTGCTTGGAGCTGACAGCAGCTAATTTTAGGAACATCTCCTCCTTCTCCCTGTTGCATACCTGTTAGATAGAGATCCTTCTTATCAGGGCTTTTTGCTCTGAAGGCTTGGACAGGCTCTGGCTGGCTCGGAGGGGCTGGCAAAGGCCTGGGTGTGACACGGCCACCGAGGCTGCCAGCAAGCTGAGGGCACTCCCGGCGGGGCAGAGGGAAGTCTCGAGGTGCAATACACCACTCTACAGAAAAACCCAACAGAGAGAACCGTGTTTTCAGCTGGTCTCCTCCACTCCAGGCACAAACAGAGGGCTCAGGCTGTGTCCTCAGCCCGAGGAGGATCTGTGCATGCAGACAGGTAAAAGCAATTCTGGGAATGCCAGCGACCTGCAGGCTGGTGAGAGCTTGGGCCAAAGGCAGGGAAAATGGGGTCTGGGAGCTATTTGTTAGCTGCTCTAAAACAAGAGCAGCCAACACTCTAAAACTCTTGTTTGCAACAAGAATTTCATGTAGTTATTGGCTGTCTCTAAGCCAGAGAGAGGCACTTGACTTTCAGGTGCCGTTCTCACTGTCAGCCTTGGCAACATTCCCACTTGTCACAGCTGAACCGTTGCCATTCCTTCCATCCTCGCATCCTCCCTGCCTGCAGTGCCACAGCCCCCCACTGCTACCAGGAGGAATAAATATATATATTTATCTACATAAATTAGATCCATCCACAATCCTTTATTGGCTTAAAAGTGAAGGGGAGAATTAAGCATGGACTGAACAATTATTCTCTGCTTTAATCAGTGCCTTAACTCCTCCTCAGGACCCCTCAGTGACTTGCCCTTTTTTTTTTTGAAGAAAACACTGACATCAACTGGATCTAAAAAAGACTTTTACTTGCCATATTTCTTTGCTTGCCAATACTATCCACTTTCCAAAGCAGCCAGGTTTTTGGGTCACTGCAAGAAAACATAACAGAAGTGATGCCACAGGAAATGTCTCTCTGATTAAGAAGAATGCATTTAGCTACAGATTTATTCCAGCAGTGCTCTGGGGACAACTGATCACTCCTGCCCTTGCATGGCAGTTTAGCAGCACCAGAGAAACCTGGATGAGCTCCCTAAAAAAGACAAACTTAACTGACCAGCATCCATTACCAATCTCTGTAAAGCTCATTTTTCACCACAGCACAACGTGAGTTTTCTCAGCCCAGCAGGGCTGGTACCTCCAGTGGTGCAGGACCCCAAGGACTGGATTTCAACCCTGAAATCTCACTAATGGGAATTTCCAACATCTCCCTTTGAGTCAGACCATGCTGGGCACACTCAGGACACAGCAGAGTGAAGATATTTCAGCTCTGAGTGGCTCTTTGGAGCACAGCTCTTTCACTCTCCAAAGAAAAGAAGCACAAGAATTGAAGCCCTATTATGAGAATTTTCACACTGCAATGTTTCCCTTTCTGTGGGAAACCAGTGATAAAATCAAGCTGAACAATCACAGAAACCAAAAAAACCCCAAACCATTAATTAACTTTGATTTGCAAAGCCAAAGCCTCCAAAGTTCAAAGAGAGACTTTGGTTCAAGGGTTATTCAGACAATGGACATTTTATATATATATTTAAACACACAAAATAATTTAGAGACCAAGTACAAAACCAAAGGTTTATGTAGCTTTCCATAAAACTCAGTTTAGGACAGTAATTGTTGGGACTGAGTTAGTTTTAAACAAGCACAGCCTGAAAAAAGGATCAACCAACACATTCCTATAATTCTTTAAGGTGTAAACCAGCTACTGTCACTGGAAAAGGAAAGGAAAGCAAGAAAAAAATGCATAAAACCCCCTTAAGCAATATATTAATGCCACTGTAACATTTGGGGAATGTCATTAACTTCAGATAAGGTGCCTGTAGGATAAAAAGTCCCAAACTTTTCTTCAGCTTTTTTTTTTTTTTGGTTGCTTGATTGGTTTGTGGAATAACTGTTACAGGGGTCCCTCCTCAGGAATGGTGCCAGGTGCCACCACCACCACCAGCAGGGATGGCAATGCCACCAGAAACAGAAGCACAGATGAAGCCTTTCCCATCCCAAAAGTGATTTATCACAATTCAGGAATTCCTGCTTGGAATCATTCAAGCCCTACTGCAAAACGTGATGACTGCAGAGAACCTCCCTCCCTGGCACCGTGCTCCAAGGACAAGCCAAACTGCTGTGCCACATGCCATGGGCAGGATATTCCTCCACATTTGGAATGTGTTGGAATTCTCAGGTGCAGAGAGAGTCAGTCCTTGGCTAACCTGAAATATCTCTTCAGGAGTTATAGAATATATAGGATGCTCTTGAGAGATTTAGGAAATTCTCGTGGAAAAATAAAGATGTTAGGAAAAGTGAATGGATGTCAAAGATTTGGGATAGGACATAGGACTTGGTCAGGAATATTTTATATTTGCTCTGCCCTCTGTTAGTATCTGCTCTTTTTAAGGCACCCAACAGCTGAGTGTTGCAGGTCCACACCTCTAAATAATGCCTAAAAATAATCCCACACTTGAGATCAACATCCCTAACGTACAAAAATATCAGGATTGATGCACCATCCACCCTACAGAGACTGCCCAGCATGAATGTGGGACAGAGCATTCCTACAGCTCTGCTCCTTGAGCCTTCTCCTCTCCTTTTCCCACAAAAACTATCCTGAAAAACACCACAATACTGACCAATTTAGCAGAGAAAATGCCACCACAGTAAAGTATTTCCAAACACTTCACAGGGATCCAAAATAACCTACAAGTGTCACCCCAGCTACGAGTGTCACCTCCTGGGGAACTCCGTATGCAGTAAAGTCAATGCTTTCATAGAAATCCCCCAAACTGCCCCAAAAACCTGAACAAAAATGAGATAATGACAGAATTTTACAACTGGCAAACCGTAAGGATCAAGGAAAAGGCATTTTAAAGAAGTTGTAGGAAACACAGTTGTCAGTGCCTGTCAATCATAGGAACACAGAATGCCCTGGGTTGGAAGGGACCTTCATATTCTTGCTCTCAAAGAAAAAGATAATAAAGTATTTCCAAATAATTTGCAGTTGTTACATTAATGACCTTCTTGGCTAATTGGTGACCAACGACATTAGAGCTAAACTAATTTGTCTTTAAAATCAAAAGCCTTAAGGACTGTTTGGTTAATTTGTGAGTGAGGTCAATCAGAGAACTACTGAATTGATGGCAAACCCATTTTCTCTGTACCATTACTCATTTTATTCTGAAACAGTCCCATGGAGTACTTGTCTCAAAATACTTGAATCCACTTAGCAGATGTTGTAATTTTCTGAGATCAGATTTTGCTCTTCATTGCAGTCTGTTGACTAAAACTGAGCGTAATGTGGTGTTTCAACATTGGCTTCCATGGGAGCAGAATTGGGGCCTCCATTCTCACCCAAGGGTTTGTTCCAAGCACATTCCAATCCTTCCACTGCCCAATCAAACAAGAAATGTTTCAAGAACTGGAAAAAAAAAAATGTATTTCCACTCACACCAGAATTTTAAAAATAGGAATTTTTGTACAAAGAGCTGTTGTGAGCTACATCCTGGGTCAATCTGCATTTCTTCCACGGAGAAAAAATTGTGTTGTACTGCGTACAACAGAAATACATAACGGTGTCCACGTAAATACACACACATACATAAATTCACTGAGAAACTCAGCTCCAGATTGCAAACCAAGCCTCGGAAAAACTCAGAAAATGGGAATATGCAGCACACAGCAGCCTGAATTCCTAGTGTCCACGAATCCACGTTGTAAAAGTGAGTGCCTTTGGAAGAAGGGCAATCCTGGAACAAGTTCACCCCGGGGTTACTGGAGCGCTGCCAGGAGTCGCACCCATGGTTGAGTAATGTCCTGAGCAATGAACTCCCACACTTAAGGCCAAAATCTACACACTGCTCTTCACGTGAACACTTCTGCTAAACCTAAACCCCAACCATCACAGCTTTATCCTGTGAAGTGGGTACTTGAAGCAAGTGGAAGCAGCACAGAGCTCATCAAGTGCTGCTGGCACACCCAAGTGCTTCGGAAGAACAGCCTCACATTTTGGAGAGACCTTTCCCTCCTGGTGCTCTCAAAGCTCTCAGAGAGAACACAAGATGGACAAACCCACACATTTCTAGATTAAAACCGAATCGGTTGTGCTGCCACACTCAAGGGGGGTTTTGTCTGGAAAGGTCTCTGACAAAATGTGGAGCTGCCACAGCTTAACTCATGTTCATTGAACCTCCTAAGAAATGAGATTCTCACTCTCCAAACACTCTAACCAGAGCAGTAGGCAACAGGCTTTCCAAAATTCAGATTATTACTCATACCATAACATTTGACATCTTTCTATCGCTGTTGATACACTCAAGAGATCCATGACGCCACTTCCGAACAGATTTTTTAACCCAGGGTACAATGTGATGGTGACATCGATGACAACATCCAGAAAATATAAAAAGCACCAGTAACTGAGCACCAGGATCATCCTTTCCATTTCCCTGTGGGCAGCTGATGCCTGGGACTGGGGCTTACCTGGCCTTGCTGTTCTTTTCCACCTGTAGGGAGAATTTCAGTGGTCAGTGAGGGAATAAACCAAACATTTGCTGAAGGCTTTACTACCACAGGCTGCTCAAGCTGACACCAGGTACTTGTACAACCACGAAAGCAGCTAAAAAAATATTTATTTCATATGGCATCTCATCAAACAGCTCTAATGCAATTGCAGATCATTTGACTTTATTTGATTCCTTTCCAGTAGCATTAATGCTACCAATGCTAGTGTTGATAAAGACAGAATTATCATTAATGCTCCCTATTAATTGGAGGAATCCGGGTTGGAGCATGCAAAAGGTTACCCACTGCAGGTCAGAGATGATGGATCCACTTTTGTTTCCTGCAGTGGAAAGGAATGCTGCTACCCACTCAGCCTCAGCTCAACACAACGAAAAAGCAAAATAAAAGTCATCAAAACACCCTTTAGACATCACACTTGGACACTGTCAACACTTCCAGAGCAAATCACCCCCAGATCATCTCAGTACACAAGCGAAAGGAAGTTTCCAACCAAGGAAAGAAAAAGAACTCAACTTAAGCCAAAAATTATCTCTTTTAATACAAAATTCCATTCTCATAGAACAAATTTATTTCCACTGAATAAATAGATCTGCTCACTGTCCACGGGCAAGATTACTGCCTATAGTAAGGATGAAATTCTCTTGCCTTTCTGCAGCTTAATTAAAATATAAACATTATTTGCAACCGGCTTTACTCTATTTGGATACAAGTATGAACACTTGGGGCTTTGAGGACATTGCCAAATGTATACAGCACCACTCTCACTGGGGGTTGTACTTTAACCCGATTTATACAGCTCCACGCATCACTTGCATGTAAGCTTATCAATGTAATTATTACAATTATGATTAGAAGGATCTGGCCTTTGCACTTGCATGTTTAATACTCTTAGCACGTGCATGCTCTTCCACTATCTATTAAAAACCCAGCAAAACAAACAAATGAGCAAACCCCAACGGGTCAGAGCTGAAGGCAGCAGTGAGGAAACACAATCTCAACTCAACAGAGGAAATTCCAATGTGTAGGTTTTTTTACTGATGGCATGGAGGGTGATGCCAGATTTACAGACGTTCGGAGCTGTCCCTCCATCTCCAGACACCCACAGGTGCTACCAAGGCTGGGAAAATCACTCTCCAAGAGCAAAAAGCTCACCGTGAGCATCCTGGAAGGAGCTGTAAATAGCGACATTTTGGGGACAACAAGTATTTATGGGTTCATCTCTGTTAAAACACACTGTGCGGTGTGAAACCGAGCTGTTCCCCAAGGAAAGAGGGCGGGCGGTGGGGAGGGTGACCTTGGCGATGTGACCCTTTGCCAGGAGGTGACAGACCCCGGTCCCCTGGGGACAGCGGCAGGAGCGCTGCAAGCAGCACCTTTGGAGCTCCAAAGCTCCGTTTATTGGGGGAATAACCTCAATTCACCTGGATAAACCACCCTGACCGCGTTCAGACAAATTATACTGAGGGACACATTGGGTGTTTCTGGATCAACCCCACTCTCTGAAGCACCGCGAGGCAGCGCCCGGGCCACGCGGGCCCCCGGCTGTGAGGGCTGCCCTGTGGAGGCCCCGCCCGCCCCGGGATAAGGCGCCCGAGGGTACATTCGGCGGGGCGGACGGGGGCAGGGAGCGGCGTCGGGAGCGGCTCCAGGCCCGGATCGAGTCCGGGATCGAATCCAGGATCGAGTCCAGGATCGGTTCCAGGATCAATCTCAGGATCGGCTCCGGGATCGGCTCCGAGCGCTCCGGCCCCGCCGCCGCCCCAGCGCTGGGGCTCGGGCGCCACCTGGCGGCTGCGCGGGGCCGCGCTCCGCGCCCGGCCCGAGACCCGCGGGGACACAAGAGCGGCGGGGACAGCGCCGGGGACACGGGGACACCGCCGGCCACAAAGGGACACCGCCGGCCACAAGACACCAACACGGACAAGATACCAACCGGGACCCGCCCGGGCAGGGAAATCCCATGGTCTTTGGTCTCGCTCCGGGTGCAGCGGGAGTGGGAGAAGGGCGGCGCGGCCGCTGGGATGCTTTGCTTTCCCAGGTCGCATCCCCCTATTCCAAACTGGAAATGCGATTTAAATCCCCGCTCCGGAGGAGTGGGAGCTGTCTCCCCACTGCCAGCACAGACAACATCCCCTTGCGATGCCTCCCGGTGCCTCCAGCAGGCCGGGAGCCAGCGCTCCGGAGGGATGCGCTCCCCATTTCCCCGATATTTTTAACTGTCAGGACAGTGCGGGAGGGATACAGATCGCAAATCGGATTTGTGACAGTCTCGGGTGGTATCTTGGCAAGAGACGCTGTACAGTTTTTTGTTGTTTTTTTTTTTTTTCTCTGTTAACATCACAGTGCATCGAACTGTTATTAATAAAATAGCGTTCAAGGTTACAGGGGGGAAGGAAATCTCTGTGGGGGAAGCTGAAGTTTCAGGTTCAAGCTTTGTATTCCTATATATATATATATATTTGGGGGTGTATATATATATATATATATGCATTTTGTTTCAAAATGTTTTATTAGGAAAGCTATACCAGACGCATCACTGTACAATGATTAAACATTACCTTTACAATTTATATTCACTTGAAATTACAGAATAAATATATGCACATTGTTGTACCTTTGTGTGTGTGTGTGTGTGCGTGTGTGCGTGTATGGGTGCATGAGAGAAAACATTAAAAGTGCTTCCTACAAAGCTGTTAGTGAGAGTTGCCCATTAGCTTCTTTTTTTTTTTCTTTTCCTCTTTATATTTGCATGTCGCTTTTATTAGGAAAGTGCGGATGTCCTCCGAAAAACCATGGCGTCATGATGAAGTGTCACTGAGCATCCCCCTAGGTGTGTGCGCCACGTGGTGACATCCTTTGGGCTGCTCGGCTCCGGGTGGCTTCCCCCAGCCCCCCGGGATCGCCCCCGGGATTCCCCCCGCGGCCCCCGAGCCCCCCGGGAGGGGCTGGGCTGGCGGGGGATGCGCGGAGGGTGAGGGTGAGGAGTGTGCGTGCGAGGGAGGGAGAGAGACAAGAGTGAGACATTCGAGCAAGACCCTCCCCTCCCTTCCCTCTTGCAGTTTTCCAGGCATGCAGCAAACTGCGCTCGTTTGCTTTCTTTGCATTATTATTAAATTTTTTTTTTCTCTTTTAAATAAATGTACAGAATCTGTGCCATGGTGGGCAAGAAGAAAGCAGGCCAGAAAATGCCATCTTCCCTCCCCCTCCCCTCCAAGGGAAAATATCAAGGAAGTTTACTGCCAAGGGAAAAAAAAAGAAAAAAGAAAAAAAAAGCCAACGAACAAAACAAACAACAAGGATAAAGAAAATAAAAGGGGAAAGAAAAAAGAGAGAGACACACATAGAATTTACTTAAACAGGATCAATACAACGATCCCCGATAATAATAATATAATAATAATAATAATAATAATATACCTTTAGACATGGCACAGTCAAAGTCTCAGTTTCAGTATAAAAAATAATGATTGATTAACATCTGCTGGCAAAAGTCTGCGAAGGCACTTCGTCGATTACTGATCTGAGAAGGGCCCTGCCCCGCAGCGCGCACATCTGGCGGGGCAGAGCGCACAGCTGTATCCTCTGCTCGCGGGCGGCGGGGCCGGGCGGGCGGCGGGGCGGCGGTCAGAACCGGTACGTGGTCTTCTCCAGGACTTCGAGGTAATCCGGCTTGGTTTGGAGTTTGGCCCTTAACTCGAGGTATTCGCTTGTGGGGGTTTGGTGGTCCGGGAAGCCCTTGCCGGCCGCGAAGAGCAGGGTCTCCTTCAGCCTGGCGTCCTGCTGCAGGTCCGGGTATTGCATGCCGGGGGGGTGGACGTGCAGTTCCTTCAGCTTGGGCACGGTGCCGTACAGGCAGTCCACGAAGCCCACGGCGCAGGGCGGCGGGCGGTCGCGGTCCCGCGGGGCTCCCCCCGCCGCCGCCGCCGCCCCGAGCGCGCCCGCCGCCAGCCCTCCGCCCGCGGGGTGCTGGGGGTGCACGGCCACGATGGTGTTGAGCTGCGAGCTGGACACGGCCAGGCTCCACTCCTGCTCCTTCTCCAGCAAGGTGCGGTAGCTGCTGCCCGGTTCCGGCGCGGCGGAGGGGGCGGCGGGGTGGGCGAAGCCGCGCTCGCCGCCGCCCCGCAGCAGCTCGGCCGCCTCGCCGCCGCCGCCCGCCGCCTCCTCCTCCTCCCGCGGCTTGTAGATGGGGTTGTTGCACATCTGGGTCACCGGGTGCGGGATGTAGTCGTAGACGTGGCCCGCCGGGGGCGCCTTCTCCGGGGACCGCTCCCCGGGGCCCCCCCCGCCGCCTCCGCCGCCCCCGCCGCCGCCGCCGCCCTCGGGGAAGAGCCGCGGGCAGCGCAGCGGCACCGCGCCCAGGTCCGCCGCCTCCGCCCGCGGGCCGCGGAACGGCAGCTTCCGCCGGCGGCGGCGCAGCACGAAGGCGAAGAGCCCGGCGGCCACCAGCACGGCGGAGAAGAAGAGGACGAGGAGGCTGAGGATGAGCACGGAGAGCGGCACGGCCGCGGCGGCCGGGGGCAGCTCGTAGGCGGCCGCGCCGGTGGCGGCGGGAGGCGGCGGGGCGGCGGCGGCGGGGGGCGAGGCGGCGGCGGCGGGGCGCAGGGCGGCGGGGCACAGCGCGGCCAGCTCCAGCGAGCGCAGGTCGCGGCTGGCCAGCGGCTCGGGGCTGGCGCACTCCACCTCGCCCACCACGCTGACGGAGCTGAGCGCCTCCAGCCACTGTTTGAGCGGCACCAGCTCGCAGGTGCAGTCCCAGGGGTTGAGCTTCAGGTCGATCTGCACGATGGCGTGCAGGTGCTCCAGCACCCCGGCCACCGGCAGCGCCAGGAAGTGGTTGTTGCGCAGGTTGAGGCGCGACAGGGAGGTGCCGGCGAAGGCGTCGGTGGGCAGCGTGCGGAGCAGGTTGTCGTTGAGGAAGAGGAGCTTCAGGTTGGGCATGAGGCTGAAGGCCGCCGGCTGGATTTCCCTGATCAGGTTGTACTCGAAGTACAGGTAATGCAAACTCTGCAGGCCCCGGAACATGCCCGGGGTGAGCCGCTCGATGTCGTTCCCGTTCAGGTACAGGCTCTTGAGGTTCGGCAGGTTGATGAACGCCCCGTCCTGCACGTAGGAGATCCGATTGTTCCCCAGGTGTAAGAGATCCAAGGAGGAAAAATTCCAGAAATCGGAGCGGTAGATTTTCTGGATCAAATTCCCGCTCAGGTACAGCTTCTTGGCGTTCAAGGGCCTGGGCAGGAGCTCGGAGATGTTGTGGAACCCCCGCTCCTTGCAGTTGACCGTCAGGCCCAGGTCGTTGATGTGCAAACTGCAAGAGCAGCCGGTGGGGCAGATGATGGGGATGGGGGGCCGGGTCTGGTAGGCAGCCACGGGAGGTTGGTTGGGCCCGGGGTACAGGCCACGGGGGGTCGGGGGAGGCCGGGGCGCCCGCGGCTGCTTGGTGGGCTTGGGCTGCTTGTTGGACGTTTTGTACTCAACGGAGGAAGCGGTGAAATGGAAGGAGGACAGCATGGAGGAAGGCTTCGTAGGCCACGCATTCTCCTTGCTGGAGGACAGCTGAGGGATGCCCAGGTTGGCTTCTACCTCGGAGTCGGACAGCATGGGGCAGAGCTTGCTTCTTTTGATTTCCCGCAGGTCCTTCCCGTGGAAGTGGAAGGGCGTCTCGCAGGTGATGTCCCCCACCAGGGCAGTGTAGGGGATGCGCTCCAGCCAGCTCTTGAGCTGCACGATCTCGCACGTACAGTTCCAAGGGTTCTCCTCCAGCTGGATCTCCATCAGGCTCCTGCCAATGTGGTCCAACATCCCGCGGTACGAAAGGACTTTGAGGCGGTTCCCCCGCAAGTCCAAGTGGGTTAAGGACACGGACTTAAATAAATTGGTGGGAAGCATGGGGATAAGATTGTCATTTAGGATAAGGACCCTCAATTTGCTTAGGTTTCGAAATGCCCCGCTTTCAATCCGTTTAATGACATTGTAATCTGCCTGCAGATATTCCAGACTTTCCAAACCCAGGAAAGTGTCGTTCCTGAAAATGTCCAATTTGTTTTCGTGCAAATACAACCTCTTCAGAACTCGGAGCCCGTTAAAAGCCCCCGTCTGAATGTCCTGCAGTGCATTGTTCCCAAGGTTAATAGATACAGCATTGTTCAAGTGAAGAAAACTGTTGGTGTACAATTTCCTCATGGAATTCCTCTGCAGATAAAGTTTAAAAGGTCTCGACCACGACTCTGTTATCTGACTAATATTTATAAATCCCTTGTTGTCACAATGTATATGGAAAAGGCTCTCCTTCACTTCACAGTAACATGGATCAAAGCAGGGCTCATCCAGTTCCTCCGAGTCCTCTATCAAGGGAATAGGTGTAGTCCATGCTAGAGCAATTGTGCTTAGAAGAATTATCCACAACATCCTTCCTTTATGGAGCGTCTCTGCCGTGGAAGGTTTCATCATTTGTTGATGTTTACAAAACTGCAACGGGAAGAGAAACACAGATTTCAGTATTTCTGCCCTGCCCCTCTCCTTTTCCTAAGCCCCTACCTGCTGGACTCATGTCGGGCTCCCTGGAAAGTTCAGCAATTGTTGGGCAGACGTTCCCAACCAACTCCAGGGGTGTCGGCTTGCGTGAGCCTTGCCCTGATTTATACTTGAGAGATGTTAGACGGCTCCATCACGCGACAGCAGCCTGCCTTCGCTCCCCTCCCCGTGGTAAATGCCACCTATAAAGAGGACAGCACATGCAGCCCCACACGGCACCACGAGCACACCGAACGTGTTGCGTCTCTCCACGTTTCCCAGGCGGTCGGAACTGCCCGGATCTCATCCCTGGGTGCAATTTTAGCCCGGGAGCCATCACAGCCCGCCTCGACTCCGGGAGGGGGAAAACACACCGAGTGTGGGCAGGATTTCTCCGGTGTCGCACCACATCATCCTTCATCCATGCAAACTCCCAAAGTTATCGAACCTCCACCCTCGAGTCTCCCTCCCTCCCTTCCCGGCTCCATGTATTCCACACTCGAGTTCCACGGAATGTGCGAGGTGTGCTGATGTCCCTGGCAGAACGGCTCCACTCAGAAATCCCCACAGTGTCTTTTACCGGAGCAAACGGTTTACGACCCTGATTGGGAAGGAAATCTTCCCCTGGCAAATGCGCCGGTGAATTAATGCAACTGGTATAGATTATATTATCAGATAAATACACGCCACATATATTAGTCATTTTAGCTGATTAAAGCATTTAGAGATGATTAATCTGTTCTAAAGCACATGCCCATGCGATCAGCAGATCTAAAGGGAAGTGACAGCTGAAGAGGCACCTAGGATTGAAACGCTCAGCCTGCCTTGGATTAGGGCATTTTGTGCCCCCAGGACCAAGCAGAAGACCCGGTTAAAAAGCTGAGAGTGGAAGAAAAAAAAAATAATACCTTGACACTTACCAGCCGATAAATTCTCTATCCTACTATACACGGTTCCGAATGAAGACACCATTCTTCTCCAATCAGATGAAAATAATACTGCCCTAATGAGATGCAGCTCCTTCAACATATGGTTTCACCCTTCCTTTCACCAGATATTTTAAACGTATGGGCACAGGGAAACAGGCTAAGGATGGGAATAATACCAGTGGTGATGCAGCCTTCCTTGAATCCCTGAAATGCCCATTAGAATGATTCGGAGCGATCATTGCTTTTAGTCTCAATCTCCCGATAAAAAGGTCCTTTTTGCCTTCCTCGTGTAAGAACTAGGAAAAAATTGCCCACCATCCGCAAACTTAAGAGCAGAAAGATGCATTTAGGGGAGAGAAATGCCAGAGGAACAGAAATCCTTAGGATCAACTTGCAAATGAAACCCTCCCCTGTGGGAAAGAGGAGATGGTTGAAAGCACGAAAAGAGAAATATCCTCTGCAATTAAAACCAGCATCTAATTGGGGAGAAGGGAGAGAGACGAGAGCTATATTGCAGTATCAATCTCTCTGTCTCCTTTGCAAAATATTAGCCACTTAAGTTCTTTCTCTTCTGCAAGGGCTGTAATAAAAATAAAAAAATAAATAAAGAGGATTATTATATCTTTTTGGAAGAGGGGGGTGTCTTTGACCCTAGGCGGAAACAAAGGGATCCAGAAAGGTTGTACTTACCGGTTTGCAGGAGAGATTTTAGCACATCGTTACCAAAAATAATGAAAAAAAAAAGGCAAAAGAAATGAAGGGGGGGAAAAAAAGAAAGCCCGACTTTAAAGATTGCTGGTTTCTCTCTGCCTCTCCCTCTCTGTGGCTCTCTCTCCCTCTCTCTCTACTCCTGCTGAAGCTGAGGCAAAAGGAAAAAAAAAAAANNNAAAAAAAAAAAAAAAAAAAAAGCAAGCCTGAAACGTGCTGGGAATGCAATGAGCCCCTCAATGATCTTCTTTAGGATGCAGAGCTGCTGTTTGGCACACTCAATGGAGGAGGGAGGAGAGGGGCTGCTGCTGCAGGCTCCAGCGCCGCCGCCGCCTTCTCCGGGCAGCAGCGGCAGCGCGGAGCGGGCGCCGGGGCGCGGCGGCGGAGCGCGGGTGCGCGGCGTGCGCGGGTGTGTGCGCGGGGTGCGGGGCGG
>VZDJ01000301.1:9040288-9102319 GCA_008694505.1 Cyanoderma ruficeps | reverse complement strand
TAAAAAAAAAAAAAAGGAAAAAAAAAGAAGGAAAGAGGAGAAAAAGGGAACAAAAAGCCCAAGTCTGGAGGAAATCAAAGCTGCTCTGACTGCGAGTGCCAGCTGAGGGCTGCGGCGGGGAGCAGCCCGGCGGTCCCGCTCCGGCCGCCCCGCTGCCCCCGCATCCACCGCCCCCTCCGCCCGCTGCTGCCCGCCCGTCCCGGGGCCGCTCCCGCCCCGAGCCTCGCCGGGATCCCGCAGCTTCCCGCAGAGCCAAACACCTCGGGGAGAGACACCCGGCATCTCCCGCATCCTCCCGGCGTGTGCGCGGAGGCGGAGGGGCCGCGCCCGCGGTGCCCGCCCGCCCCGGGAGCCGCCGCAGGTAACGGGGCTTGCGCGGGGCGCGGAGGATCCGCGGAGAGGGGCGCAGCGGGAGGGTCAGCCCGCGGGTGAAACTTGGTGGGTGAGATGCTCCGGGGAGGCTCAGCCGGCCGGGAGGGAAGGGCTGCGGGCAGGGCAGGAGGTGAAGCCCGCGCTGCTCCGCGCATCCCCCGCTGTCCGCACCCGCGCACATCCCTGCGCACGCCCAGCCCCGCGCTCACATCTGCGCGGATCTCCGCGTCACTCCCGGGGCGTCCCGCACTCCCCCCGCTCCGCGCGGAACCCGAATTCCCCGCTCCGCACCCCGCGCTGGCTCGGCCGGGAGAGACTTAACTGGAACCGCGGCTCGATGGCAAAAAGTTGAGGGGCAGAGCCGCGGGTGCGGGCGGGACGCGCCGGGGGCTCCGCGGGCTCCCGCCGCCCCGGGGCCGCTCTGCGCGGGCAGGGGCGCAGCCTCCGCGCCCGCGGACGCGCAGCATCTTCCCCCCCGGCTGCCGAGCTCTCCTCCGCCGGTGCAATATGGACGCACCGCTCCCTCCTAATTAAATTGCTGCATCATTCATTTTCTGACGCGGGAGCGACATGGGGTACGGCGGGCTCCGTGCACTGACACCCCCCGTTCGGAATGGGGGGGAGGCGGGGAAAGAGGGCCGGGGGGGGAACCACAACAGTTTGTTCTCGCAACAAGCTCGCACGGCGGCTTTGGCAGCGACTCGAGAAAAGCGACCTAAGGGAGCAAAACCCCGCTGGGTTTGGGGGGCAGCCCCCCCTTCCCCAGGGATGCCGCCCGTGGGGCAGGGTCGGGGGGCGCGGGGGGAGCCCTGACCTTGCTCCTTTCCCAAATGCCCCCGGAATGTCGCTCGTTTTCCTTGCCGGGGCTCCCGCCGTCGGGTTGTGCAGAGGGGCTGACAGAGGGGAGGGCCGGGGGGGGATGGATGGCTCTGGAATGCGGACCAGGGAGCGCTGCGGGGACGGACGGACATCCCGCCGGGAGACACGGACACTCCTGTGCCCCCTGCCCGGCTGTGACACGGGACAGCCCCGCGGGATGCCCCGGGCGAGGAGGAGGAGGAAAGGGATGGCCCCGCACCTCCCTTTCCTTCCTTTATACTCCCGCAGTTTCCCAGAGGGCTGAGGAGACTCAAATCGTTGACTCAGCCGTCTCCCAGGGTTTGTCCAGGCCATGTCCCCTTGTCCCCTCAGCCAGAAGGCAGAAGTCACCGCGGGCCATCCCCTGCATCTCCCTCCAGCCACGGCAGCTCCCGGCCCCTGTGTGTGCTCCACACGCCCTGCTGGGGACAGCACCGGTGTGAGTGTGACTGGCAGCGGCTCCAGCCAAGGGTACGGCTGATGTAACCCAGATTAGGACGTCACTCGGTTATTAATGATAATTATTATTATTGGCAAGCGAGCTATCTCCTCGCCAGAGCCCATCCTGGAGCTGTGGGGGTGCTGACAGCAGGGTGGGAGCTGGCAGGTGCCCTTCAGCTGCTTCTTGCCAGCCTCAGCCTCAGTTGTCAGCACTGAAATGCACCTTTCCCCTCCCGACAGCCTTGTGAGAATAAGGGAGGGAGACCCAACTCAGAGGTGGGTACTTGAGCAATTATTGTGCCTCGCAGAAATATCCTTACAAGGTTCTGTTTCCACCAGAGGGGAGCGTTGCCCCCGCTGCAGTCGCTGCTCAGCAGGCTCTGAGTGCTCCAGGCAGCCTGCAGTGGGAACCAGCCCTTTTCCCTTCCCTTTCCCAGCAGAAGTGGCAATGATGGAGAGAAAAGAGGGAGTTTTCTTCCAAAGCTCGCCCTGCCTGTCCAGAAAGAAATATTCCAGGCTTTAATAGTCTCTCTGTCTCCAGCAATCCGTGGCAAGGGCAGAAGCAATAAATAGTGCAAGGGCGAGGGAAGCTCAGCTGTAATTATTACAAATGGGAGCCGGGAGCTGCTCCCCGGCTCGCTGTGTTTTGGTGAGGTCGGGAGCAGTTCTGAGGGGCTGGGTCTGAGTGTTGGGAAGGTTTGGACACAGCTCCAGCTGCATTTCTGCCCAAAAGGCCTGGCCAAGGCTGCTGGGCACTCAGGGATGGCCTCCAGCTGCCAGCTCTGGGGACAGGAGGAGCTGTGGTGAGAAGCCCAGGAGTGACAGAAGGAGCTGTGAGGGGAAGCCCAGGGATGGCAGGAGGAGCTGTGGGGGGAAGCCCAGGAGTGACAGGAGCTGTGAGGGGAAGCCCAGGGGTGGCAGGAGGAGGAGCTGTGAGGGGAAGCCCAGGGTGGCAGGAGGAGCTGTGGGGGGAAGCCCAAGGTGGCAGGAGGAGCTGTGAGGGGAAGCCCAGGGTGGCAGGAGGAGCTGTGGTGGGAAGCCCAGGGGCGGCAGGAGGAGATGGGAGGGGAAGCCCAGGGTGGCAGGAGGAGCTGTGGTAGGAAGCCCAGGCATGGCAGGAGGAGCAAGGATGCCCCAGTGGGATGTGCCCCCACTGGTGGGATCTCCTGGGGGACACAGCTGCCAGCCCAGAGCTCCAGGGAGAGATGCTACAGGAGCAGAGCAAGGCCCAGGGCTCAGAAGGAATATCCCATGGCTCGGCCTGCCTTGGGGGCAACATGGAAATCCTGGAATTTAGGGAAAGCCAGAGTTCTGTGCTCTGCAGAACACAGAGCTGAACTCTCCAGCACACTCACAGTGCCCTGGGCAGAAACACTCCCAGCTGCAGAGGCTGCAAGAGGCAGATGTCTGCTCATGCCATTAGTCTGGGCTCAAAGTTCGGCTTAACCTCCTTCTGATGACTCCTCTCCTTGTCCCCATGAGATTTCTGTATTGCACAGTGTCCTCATATTCGATATCCCCTTCCCCTTTGATTTTTAGGGAGATGAAAGGCTAAAATATTCTGAGGATTCTGTATTAGAAATTATTTAAGAAGAAGAGGAAGAAATGTTAGTGTTTTTGAAATAGTTGATAAAGGAAAACCAGAATTGGGAGCCTTCTCTGTGCAGCTGTTAGTGAAGCAGTTTATGAAGCATCACTTCTCTTATTCCCTCTCTGTTCCTTAATTAATTTATCAAACACAGGCAGAGAAACATAATCATCAGCTGGAATTTACCTCTAATTCTGGAAGAGACTATTTCTGGTAAACCTCTGTCACACTATCCCAGTGGTGTTTGAGGGGACACCATCTCTCTTGCTGTTGCATCAACAGCTCAGCCTCACTACAAAGGGTCCCAAACTGGATGCAGGGGCTTGTGCTGTCCCCCTGAAGCCACTGCAGAGGTTTCCCTGCCTGCTGGAGGGTCCTGTTAGCACTGGGAGAGCTCAGCCCAAGGCTCAGGTGCTGCTGAGGTCCCTTCATCCCGTTCTGGCTGCTCTGCTGAAGGCTGGATCCTGTTTTCCATACACTGCTGGCATTTGCCACGCCATATATAAAGTGCAGGCACGGATTATTTGAGCTGCATAAGCACTGGTGAGTGCCCATGAAATGGAGGAAGTGTAAGGATTTGAAACTGGGCTTTTCCAGCTGGAATCCTCCAGGCTGGAGAAGCTTATGCCAAACTGATGCTCCTGGCCACATTTTTTTTTTTCATAACCACCTCATTATCCATTATTTATTAAGGCATCAAAGTTGATTTTTTTTTTCTTCAGGACAGTTGTGCTGTTTTCTGATGAAGTTAAGAAATAACAATGCACCACATAATATTAACATGGATAATTTCTAATATAAAAGTGTCCTCAGCCACTTGAAGCTCAATGGGACACTGGAGCAGCTCAGAAAGCCCAGCCATGCCCTCAGTAGCAAGTTATTTGTAATTGGTTTACCCTCGTGGGATTTTTATTTTCCAGCAGAGGAATTTTGCCCAGCATCTGATGATATTAAAAGGCAAGAACTAATTGTAAATATTAAAAGGAAAGAACGAATAGACAGCATTAAAACAGAAACACCACCAAATTGTGAGCGCGGCATTTTTAATGGATGGCTATTAAAAATAAAAGAGAAAAGTAGGCAAAATAAAAGGGAGGTTTTACTGGACAAAATTGACAGTTGTTATCCTCACTGATTCCTGACATTTCAAGAGCAGTTTTTTATCTAATGTTTCAACAGCCTTGGATATTTCCTTCTAGTGAGCCACACTCAGCTGTAGCTTTTCTTTTCTCCCTTTAAGCCAACATTTTTTTTTTCCCCTAAATGTGCTGATATTTATTATAGCCAGTGTCAAAAAAACTCCCCACTCCACTTATATATGAGCTTCTCCTCGGCCTTTCCTGGGATGATTCACAGCTCTGGGTGGGCATGCCCAGCTTCCTCTGGCAGCAGCTGGAATTTCAAGAGAAAGAATGTCCTCAGGGTGATGTGTTCCCACCCAGACTGAGAGTTATGAGCCCCCCTCCAGCCCTGAGAGGGCTCCTCCAGCCCTTTCCATCCTTCACAGGAGCAGCTCTGCAGCCACATCTCGGAATCATGGAACCACTTAGCCTGGAAAAGATCTCCAGGATCATCGAGTCCAACCATTAACCCAGCACTAAACCGTGTCCCTAATGGACACCGAGACATTTTTAAATCAGTTCCAGGAATGGTGATGCCACCACTTCCCTGAGCAGCCTCTTCCAGTGCTTGACAACCCTTTTGGTGAAGAAATTTTCCATAATACCTGACCCAAACCTCTCCTGGCACAACTAAAAGCTGGTTTTTTTTGTTCACTTGGTACATGGGAGAAGAGTCCGACCTCCACCTGTCCACAACCTCTTTTCCTCCATCACCACAACGTGCTGCATCCTTTTCAACCCTCTTTATTCAGTAGAGAGGCTTCTTGTCACCTGGCAGCCCAAGGGAAGCTTTTAATGTCCTAAATGAGGCTGAACATGGACCACACAGAGGAAGAGCATGGAGCTGGAATTGTGTTTTCTGAATCTCTCCATCCATCTCCACTGGTGGCAGGACACACCTTCAGATGGCAACTTCGTTGTTCCCATTAGAAAAATCTTAGATAATGCAAAAATACCGTTTGAATTCTTGTCGTGGAATAATGGTTGTGGTTTATTTTGACACCTCCACACCCTCTGCATGCGGATATTTTCTACTGCAATTTCTCCTTTGGCTTCCTTTCCTTTTCACCTTGTGGGCTAATCTTCCATACATCCCAGTTCCTGGATTTTGCCTGGGTACACAAAAATGGAGATTAGCCTGCAGTATGTGCTGTAAGCAACAAGCCTGGATTTTCAGGGCATCTGGATTTCGAGTTGCCGGAATTAGAAACACGAGCCAGACGAGATCATGCTAGGGCAATTCCCCAGGACTGGGCCATAAAGCAAATCAATTTAAAATGTAATAGAAAGCACCAAATTCTGGGTGAAGGAAGGCACTTACTGCTCATTTGGAAAGAAAAGCTCATATTCTAAATTGCTTTTCAGATCAGACTTGAGCCTACTTTTAGTGATGTCAGTGGTGCCACTTCCGTTCGCTCCAGTGGTGCCAGAATTTTCTGTTTGCTGCTGTTACTTTTCCACTTCCCTCTCTCCTCCTTTTCCTGAGATCCCTGGCAGCATCACTCCTTGCATGGTCCAGAGGAGGCTCCAGGATGAGCAGAGGGATGGAGCAGCTCTGCTGGGAAGAAAGGCTGAGACAGCTGGGATTGTTCAGCCTGGACAGGAGAAGATTTGGGGTGACCTCATGGTGGCCTGGAGGAGCTGCAGGAAGGATGGAAAGAGAATTTCCAAAGGATGGAGGGACAGGACACAGGGAATGGCTTCCCACTGCCAGAGGGCAGGGATGGATGGGATATTAGGAAGGAATTCCTCCCTGTGAGGGTGGGGAGGCCCTGGCACAGTTTCCCAGAGAAGCTGTGGCTGCCCCTGGATCCCTGGAAGTGTCCAAGGCCAGGTTGGATGGGGCATGGAGCAACCTGGGACAGTGGAAGGTGTCCCTGCCCATGGCAGGGATGACACTGGATGATCTTTAAAGTCCCTTCCAACCCAAACCATCCTGGGATTCCTCTTTGAGGACAGTTGGGACATGGAGACAGAGCTGGTTGTTCAGAGGCAGTGAGATGAAATCATTTTAATCTCACAGAAGGAGTTCACCAGTCATGGAGGGGATGGTGACAATGGTGTCTGCTCTGCTCTTGCAAGTCTTGCCCCAGTTTTGGGTTTGCTCCCAGTGACAGAGGTTTTACAGCAGCCCCAAGCTGGGGATCAGAGGTGAAACTTTCATCCCAAATGGGCTCAGCTGGGAAGTTCAAGATGAGCTGACTCACTCCCATTTCACTTATCCCTAATGGACTAATGCACCTCCATAAAAATGGCCAAAGAGATTTGGGGGCTGAGCTTGTGGGTCTCTCCTAACACCAAATGCTGCAATTCTTGGGTTTCCATTAACTCATTAGCAGGCACATCAGGTAGAATTTTTCTTATGCTAAAATGATGAAACGGCGAGAGCCAGAGCCAGCTGAGGTACCTGAGTGTCCTCCTGAGCCTCTGGAAGAGAACTGCTGTCCCTCTTTCCCACCAGCCAGGAATCCTTCTGGAAATTGCCCTCAGCAATCAAATATCGTGGCTACTTTACAAGCAGGAGTTCCCTGTTTCCTTCTCTGATATAATTTTGTTGAAGAGGAAAATTGCTGGTTTTCTTTTTCAAATCCCGAGGGTTTTGGCAATTTTATGAAAGATCAAATTTCTTTCACCAGGAACTTTGGGAACTGCCATTTTTGGTCACTGCATCCAGGGAGTCATTACATGTGGATGTACAAAGAGAATCAGAGGTCTAAGAAGTCAGACTCATCCAGGAAAGAGTAAATCAGGAAAGTTCTGAATGGAAGAGGGGAAGGAACATGACAGTGCTTTTGAATGATACAAAAATATGTTGAAAAAAATAAAGGGAACACTTTGCTCTCTACAAATAACATCAGAGAGAGAACAAGAAATTGGCCCTAATTTGGAACTAGAAAGATTGATACCAAATATTAGAAAGATGTTTGTGATGGAGAGGATGGCAGAGACTGGCTAAGGAGGTCACAACCCCACAATCCTGGGGCTGTTCATGTTGAGGGACAAATTGTTTGTGATACTACACTCCTTAAAATAAATATATTGTCCGTAATTTCCACAGGAGGAAAATCCCATGAAAAGCAGATTTGGAACCAGATCCCAACAGAAGAAACAATGACATAAAAAATGTAACATGAAAAAATTGAAGGTTTCTAGATCAACATGGCTAAGGCATGTTCTGGGTGTTTTATATCCAGGCCCTGAATTAGTGGAATTGCCTAAAATCATCATCTTGGAAGTATATACATGGATATGTGGATACACAACCACCCACATGGCTGCACACTTGCATTCTTGGATCATTTTTGCACATCTTCAACATTTCAAGGTTTTTATGTTTAGGGTTTTTATTTTCCATTCCTCTTCTCTCTCCCTCTGCACCATCCATGTCTCCCTGGCTGGCTGGATAACTGGGAAATACCAGCTTCTTGGGAATTCACCTTCCAGAAACCAGAACTTTGGGGGGGAAAAAAAAATCTCAAATAAGCAGATTCACAACAAACGCTGAGCATTGGGATTCCTGAATAGAGATGAAATCTTAGGCATGAGTGTAATGTAAAATCTGTTACAATTTCCTCCCCACTTTCATGGTATCAAATGTTTGCAGTTACAGGGAGTGTGAGCCAGGCTCCCTTTTAGGCGTTGATTTAGCTGGGCTTAAAATCCAATGAATAAATTGTCCATAGTTCATCAGCCTGTGAGGTGCTCGCTGCCTACACACCAAATAATAAGCTCCACATCCCACCGTGAGCAGTTTATGGCCGCGAGTCTGCGGGGACACCGCGGTGGAACTGTCAAAATAAAACATGCAGAGGGCTCATAAACGAAATGAACGGATATTGGTTGAAAATCAAGCCCGTAAATACGTGTCACACCTGTCCTCTGGGCGGTCAGCAGCGATCAGGCTGCTGAATTCGGAGCATATTTTTGAGCTGGTGCTGTCTGATTTGCCCTTCCCTCCTTGCTGAGCCACACCAAGGGGTGAGGTGAAAGGCTGAAGTGGAACGATGCCACTGCAAAGGAAGCAGCCGAGGTGATGTTAATGTTTCAAGCCAAATATCCAACAAATCCAGGATGATTCAAGGCTGATTGTGTTTTATTGTGTTAACCCTTTTAGGGAAAAAAAAATAAAATCAATAAAAATAGGTTTACAGCAACTGTTTTCACATCCTAGCGAGCTTCTGCACTTTCCCACAGAGGCTATTCTGAAGGTGAAAATATTCTAACATAAGGATTATTATATTATTTATTTTTATTATTATTATTATTATTATTAATAATAATAGTAATGATAATTTACACTGTGAGAGTGCCAAGGATTCCCTCTATGCAGGGTACTGGAGTAACAAAAACTTTCCACAGAAAAGCTTCCAACCAGTGACCAGAGTGTGTGAATCCACCTGTGATTGTCCTTCTTTATACCTACAACTCCATGCCAGGCCCTAATAAATTCAGCTCAGTTCTTAGTGTAGTTCTCCTAAAGATTATTAATTTTAACAGGCCATTTTCGTTATTTTTCTGAAGAAGCCACAGAGGCAGATCCAATATCAGATGCTTGACACTTGCCCCAAATAATCCCCTGACTGATTTTAGGGTTGTACCCCATCTGCTAAACCAGCTCCGTGCTCCAGTAACTTCTCTGGGACTTTAGGTGGGATTTATTGCAAAATCTTTTTTTCTTGCTTATTTCATATTTAAAGATAGCCTCGTTAAGGTGTGAAATTGTGCTGTTTAAAATGTAATCTTTTATTTTGCCATTTAAGCAGGAGGGTTTCTTTGGGGGAGAATCCATTCCTGATGGAACCTGATTGGGGGCCAGCTTTATGTAAAGGCCATTGAAGAGTGCCTCGAATTTTCCAGATTAAACACACAAGGGAGATGAGGCAATCTGGAACTCCCTGCCAGGGCTCCATTCCCACCTCTCCTTCCTCTTCCGAATCCTGAAAACCCTGTAGATGTTAAAGCTTTTGGGATCGCCCAGGTAGAGACTGATTATTTTAAATATCTGACGAAAACAGGTTGTACTGTAGAGCTGGATCGAGGAAAGCAGCAGAATGGCCAAACTGCTGCAAAGCTGTTGAGGGCAGAGGCAATGTCTGATTCTTTTCTTGTGCAATGAAGATGCAAACAGCACCATTTCTTCTTTCCCTCTATTTGCACATCTATAAATGACTGCAAGGTAGGGTAGAAGGAGGCCAGCTGGATTCAGTTACAAAGGTAAAAAAATCTTCTGATTTTCATTTTGCAGTTTTGAGCAGGGCCACGTTTTAAACTTCTTTCCAGATTTTAGAAAGACGAGCGAAGTTCTCACTGGCGCCTCCCAAGCAGAGCAGTGCACAGTAAATCGTGAGAAGAAATTCTATTTTTGCACTAATAATGAATGTTTTGTCTCGTGCAGAGTCCCCAGTGAGCCACAGCGAGCACATCTGAGGGCATTAGAGCTGCTTAGGGAGATTTCAGGGGACACTAATCTGCAGGACTTTCGCTGACAACCCAAAGGCAGCGGTGTCACGTGAGAGCCTTATCAGGGCAAACCCACCCCGGGCCCATCTGCAGCAGCTCCCCTGTTGCAGGCTGAAGCTGGGCGTGTCCCAATTTCAGGAACCCTGAAATGAAACTCGCACCACGGCTGGTTTAGAAAACTCCTTTAATTCCATCTGACTCCAGTTTTTATACATATGTACAGAGGCCAAGAGATTGGCTGGACAGGTCGTCACCTCTTCAACCTGGGCGGTGGACATCACCATCAATCATTTCTTCTCTCAGAGGAGAAGTATGTAAACATTCTAAGAAGAGATATTGTTTTCATGAAGCTGCATGAACAAGTTCTACAGAAAGACAAAAAGACAGAAAGCTCAGGGCAATACTCCCCAGCCTGGGCCACCTCAGGGTGCTGCATTTACTGAGCTCAGGGAGGGGTTTTGGGTGTGCCAGAATTATTGCCGTTATTTTGGGAAGGACTTGAGGCCCCAGGTTATTGACACAGCTGCCTCCCAGCGCGGGATGAGATGCAAACCTCTTGCTCTGTGTGATTTTCACCTACTAAATAATANCAATCATCATCATCGCCACCACCAAGAACAACTACAACAACAATAATTACAATAACAAAAATGTTGCCTTTCACCAACTCCTCGTAATCCTTGATCACTTTTTTATGCATCTTCTTAAGCATTTTTTTTTTAAATACTTTGCTTCGTATTTCAAGTTGCAGCAGCTCCTGGCAGTGTCACAATTTCTGCCATCCATGTACAGGCAGCAAAGATAAGGGTGATCAAACTGGGACACAAACCTGGAGGAGTAGGTGGACAGGAAATAATTATTAATTCTTTCCAGCCGTTTGTACCATGTAGAGGTCTCCAGTTTGTTGTCACTCTGAATTACTGGCCTTTGCTGATGAGCATAATCCTATGAGTAACTCATAGACAGATCTTCTGTGCTTGGTGCAAAACGAAATTGAGCTGAGCCTTCCCTCTGCCTGCATTCCCTTATTTCTCACAAGCCTTTAGCACAGCAGAGGATTTCCCAGGTACCCAGGTACTGCTCAAATGCCCTAAATTTGGAGGGGGATAAAGGAAGAGCCCAGTAACTAGAGCAGAGAATTCTCTGGGTTAGGATGACAGACAGGTTAAGATGACAGACATTGTTCCCCCTCCTACTTAGTCAGCTATATACTTTATTTTTTTTTTTCCAGTGGATTTTCTTCCTTTGGGAGTCTCTCTGTACCCTGCAGTGTCAGGTAAATGTGTTAACTAAGCTCTGCCACCCAGGGGAGGGCATGGTCTTTAATCTGTGCACAGGGAGGGGAGCAGAGAGGGATATTTGGAGTTTAGAGACAGAGACAGGGATTTGAGGGAGAGTTGGAAAGTCTCGACTGTCTGGGATGGAGACTCCTTCCACTCCCAGCCTGTGCTCCCAGCAGCACAAGCCATAATCCCTGGCACTTTGGGACTAGTGAGGGCTTTGAGCTCCTCAGCCAGCCCCAGGGAAGTGTGGTTATTTCAGTCCTGTCTGACATTAGCACTTTTGGTGTGGGGATGATCAGTCCCGGGAAGGGAGGCGGGAGGTGTGTGTGTTTCCATCCTGCCTGCAGGAAATCAGAGCAGCTTCTGGAGTTCCCGTGATTCTCACAGGCCTGGGGAAGGTTCTCACCTCCTCCAGCCTCTCTTGTGTAACCCTGAGGGCTGGATTAGAGCCCTGGCTGCTTGGTTTGGAGGGTGGTTTCAGTCTAAGGCTCCTGGAAGTCCATTCCTTCTCACCAAAATACCATTTGTTCCTACTTCCTCCCGTGCAGGTAACCTGGCTCTGACACAAAGTAGTCCCTCAAAGAATCCTTGGCTAATTTGAGCAACCCAAGGGTAACTTGCCCCATTTATTGCAGGTGGAAGGAGGGAAAAATCCTTTCTGCACCAAGGCCTTTTTTCTCTGTTTGTGCCAGAGCGAGTGAGGCAAGAGCCTGACTTTAACAGAACAGATAAAAATAAACCCAGCCATGGACAAAGCCAATTATGTTCTCCATTGCCTAGGGATGGGCAGCCTAATTTGCAGCTGACAGCGATTTGATGGACTGAACCATCCTTTTCCTGATCCAGCATTTGAAGTAATTTTTATTGTAAACCGATCATTACCGTGCAGGACTCTCCGTACCGCCGGTGTCACCGTGACAAATTCCCGCAGCGCTGCTGGGGCTGCTCCTGGGATTTTTCCCTCCCATCCCTCGCTGCCCTGGCACGTTCCGGGAAGTGCTGGCCGTGGCCCTGTCCCCAGCAGGAGCCCTGGGCACAGCAGCTGGTGGGTCCTGTGAGAGGGACAGTGCCAAACACGTCCCCAGCACTGGGAGAACGTGTTTCCAAATCTCCTCGCTGTCAATTTTGGCAGGGCTGCTAAATTTAGTCCTCCGCTCTGGAATATGCAGACAGCACATTAGGCTGGGAGTTAAGCAGTGCGCATTTTCCTCCGTCTTCATCCTCGATGGCCTCTGATTTTGCTCTTTTCTGTGGTTTATAGGTCGTAAAATGATTCCCCCCCCTCCCTGAGGACATTGTACTGGTTTGTGTCTGACATCTGTGCAATCCACTAAGTCCTAAGCTGTCGTGTAGCATCCTTCTGTTCCCTGAATGGACACGCAGGGAATGGCACAGCTCCTGCCCAGCGTTGTTGGACAGAACACCACTTCATTAGAACCAGCTGGAGTTTGTTTCCACCAGAGCTTCAGCAGTTTTCTCTTTGCAGCAGCCAGAGTTGTTGGAATTTACCAGAAAAACTCCCTGCTGGGCCATGGAAGCTGTGGGGTGCAGAGGAACAGGGAAATTTGGAGAGGATGCACGGAAGGTGAAGATCTGCTGCTTTTGCAGAGGTGGTGTGTCCTACATTCCCTTTCTCAGTCCATGAGAGCTCAGTACAGACCCAGGAGGCTCCATCTACATTTCCCCTTATTTTTAGCTGTGAAAATCTCCAATTTCTTTCTTTCCACTGTAGTATTCAGTAAAGGCTGACTAACAAATGATAGACACCCACTGTTGCTAACAGGAGCAATAAAACCCTGTAATTTTCGTGAGACGGGTCACCAAGACTTTGCTCTAATCCTGCAGAGTTTCAGCAACACCTCCACTCCTGCAAAGTCCTGAGGTAAAGGAGGGTTTATTTGAGGCTGTGTCATTGAGCACAGAGATGGAGAGACAGGCCAGGCTCAGGGTAATTTGTGCACCTCACCTTCTGCTCCTTCCACTCACACGTGCCAAGGTGCCTGTGTGCTGTGAGGAGCAAACTCTGCGTTTTCCACTCATATGCTTTGTGCCTTATAATTTACACTGATTGCATGTTTGTGTTGGCCAGACGTAGATATATTGATTTTATTAGCTCAAAAAAGAAAAACAAAATTTAAAAAAAAAAACCAAAAAAACCCTAAAGGGAAGATGGAGAAATACATTGAATCATTTCAGAATAATTTCAAGGTGGTTATTTCAGAAGCAGGGTTTCTCCTGGCAAGGGAGACTTCTGGAAACACTGAGGCACAGGGATGCTCTGCCACAGAGGGGACCAAATTCCTGGTGTTTCAAGGTCCTGCAGACACAAATTCTACCCCTGCAGGGACTCAGGTGTGGCTGCTGCTCTTAATTTTGGGGTGGGGTTTCCACTGCTGTAGAAAGGTGAGTTCAAATGGATCATGTTAACTGAATACACCGTTTGGAATAACCCAGATTGAGCTGTTGTTGGGCAAAAGGGGAGCTAGACAGAATCAAGAGGAAAAGCATGAAGTCAGCAGGGGTGTGGTTTTGCTCATGTGTGTTAAAAAATGCGTTGGGTTCATGTAAACAGGAGAGCAGGACTCCAAAGCTGAGTGCTCTGTGTGGACCACAATGTGATATTTATACAATCCAGGGTTTGGAATATCTTTGTTACCCATCCTTGGAATCACTGCTGTACCTGACAGTGCCTACATGGACTGTTTGCAGTCCTTGGCTTTAAACTTCAAACACGGCACAGACTTGTTATTTAGGTAGGAAAATGCGTGGGGACAGTCATGGAATCTGCATTTGAACATCAAACTGAGGGATCTGCACTGAGCGTTGAGTGGGGCTCGGGGTGGGGTTGGCAGAGCTCAGGGTGGGGTTGGCAGAACTCAGGGTGGGGTTGGCAGAGCTCAGAGTGGTGTTGGTAGAACTCAGGGTGGGGTTGGTGGAGTTCAGGGTGGGGTTGGCAGATCTTAGGGCAGGGTTGGTAGAGCTCATGGTGGGGTTGGCAGATCTCAGGGCAGGGTTGGCAGGGCTCAGGGTGGGTGTCTGCATGATCCCATGGGAATTAGAGGGCTGGAACATGCAGGAGACATGGCTGGGGTGGCTCTGCAGCAGCCACCAGAGTTTCTGGGATCCCTGCCCGGGTCTGGGGTGAGAACTGTGCCCTCACCCAGCGGCTGAGAAGTGCTGAGGGCAGCCCCGTTGGCTGCCAGCGCCGTGAGAGGAAACAAATTGCCTCGGGCCAGACATTGAGAGGGTCTTACACTTCTCCTGGTGCTTTTGAAGTGCCGGTTCCCGCCGGGGGTGAGGCGGCGGTGCAGCCGGGCGGGGACACGCCGTGAGCCGAGCGCACCTGCCGGGAGCCGCAGGGGCTGCCCGGGGTCATCCTCACACCGGGAAATCCGGGGGGGAAAAGGGAGATCAACGAGCATCCAGAGATCGCCGCTTACCTGCTTGGTGTTCCCCGAGTCCCAGCATGGCTTGGGTTGGAAGGGACCTGAAATCCCGTCCAATTCCAGCCCCCCCCCGGCACAGGCGATAAAAAATTCCATTGCTGGAATTAATAATATTATATATATATATATATATATATACACACACACATATATATATATACATATATGTACATATATACATATATATTATATATATATAAAAATTATATATATGAAATAATACTATATATAATATATGTATAATAATATAGAAACATATAATATAAACTTTTAAATATAAATAGACATCTATAAATATAAATAGGAATATAAATATTCATAAATATATAATAAACGGAATCATTAATATGTTTATAATAAATAGAATATATAAAAGGTAATATAAATATAAAATATTTATTGAGATGAAATATATAATATAAATATATATAGTATAATCAATTATTAGTATAGAAGATAAATATTTATATAGGATGTAAAAATAATTCCATTTGTGCAATTATTAATCTATAAATAATAATATATATTATGCATTTTATACTATATAAATATATAGTATAAACTTTATATATAATATATAAATATAGATGTATAACTATAGATGTAAGTATAAATATAAGTATTTATAAATACATGAATAATATATGAATAAATAATAACATATGAATGTATCTATAATATAAATAATAATATAGAATATAGGATATAAACAATTATTGTTACAGAATATAGAAATAATTCCATCGCTGGGTAGTGGCACAGCTCTGTGCGGAGGAGATTCCCAGTCTCAGGAGATATCCCAGCACCACAGAACAGGATCAGAGGGTGGTTTGGGTTGGAAGAATCCATCAATCCATCCAACCCTCCACCTTCCCCCATCCCAGGCTGCTCCAAGCCCCGTCCCCCCGGCCTTGGACATTTCCAGGGCTCGCAGCAGTTCAATACATTTCTATCAAACAGAGATTGTGACCAAAAGTTGCTAAAATTGAGGCTAAAATTGAGGTTTCTGAGCCTCTGTTCAAACCCACGGGGTTTGGAGTTTCTGTGCACGTTTCTTGGTGATTTCCACAGGCCTGGTCCTCCCACCTGTTTAAAATAAGCTTCAAGACTATTCACCTGGCAGCATTCTATGTTTAGACACTTATTTTTAAGATTTTCATTTCTAATGTGTCCCCTCTTTCTGGAATTCAAAAGAAAGCTTGCTAGGAAAATAATTTGAATTTCCATTTTTTTTCCCCCCCACACATTTTTTTCCATGTTGATTACTCACAGGTATCTCTTATTCTTCTGCAAGTTCTCTGAGTCACGGATCCTTCCCCAACAACCACTGCCATGCTCAGCCTTCCCACCCAGCACAGGCCCCAGAGCAGAACAAAGGAATTTTTCAATCAAATTATATTTTAAAATAAATTTTCGAACCCTAATTTATCTTCTGATTGGTCGGAAAGTTGAGACAAAAAGCAGAAGTCTTGTGGCAGCAAATTCCTGCAAATAGTCACTCATCCTAGTTCAGTTCTCTGCTGCGTGATAAATTAATGTGCTGATTTTTAAATAGCCTCAAGAAGTTTGATCTCATTTTAATCGGTGGAAAAATTGGTCAATAATTGTTATTACATGATCACTTTGCATCAAAGTTTTCGTTTTTAAAACTAAACTTGCATTTCTATCTTGTGTCTGGGTGGATTTACGTATCGTAATTTCTCGGAAGGTTTAAATGTCACTGTAGGACGTGAAAGGCTCCAAATATTTCAGAAGGCAAAAAATATAGAAAAAGAAGGCTTTATTTCCTAAATTCTTGCTCCTTTTTATGAGGTGTTCCCATACAGACTTAACATGATGGGTGAATAGGAACGACACCTCTCTAATGCCGTGGGTTAATGAGAGAAACAGCAAAACACCACCTGGAGAAAGATTGTTTTGAGAAAGGAGAGTCGTTCACCAGGATTATTTTGAGAAAAAGCTTTCTTGAGAAACTTTTCCTTGGGAAAACGTTAGCAGATGCTGAGCAGGCTAAAATCTCTCCGGCCCACAGTTTAAGCTCAATCCTCACATCTTCGGAGCTCCTGGGGCTGTGTGGGGGGAGGATTTGTGCCCCAGCAGTGGGGCAGGACAGGACAGGGGCGGGTCAGGACCTCCTGCCCAGCTCCGGGCCCCATCCATCAGCTCCCAGCGCTTCCCTTTGCAGGGCTGAGCCTTTGGTGGGGATGAGAGGAGAGGATTTGCCTTTGAAGTGACTCCTGCTCTGTGCGTGCTGTGCTCCCTGTCCTTTATTCAGCTGCTCTTTCAGTGCTGCCCAAGCCACTCCTGCTCCTCCTCGGGGCCACAGGACACGACCTCTGTCCCAGCGGTTCCTTTGTTCTCCTTCCCTGAGCTCTGTGTGTCCCCTCTGGGCAGAGTGTCCAGCTCCAGTTCCACTCCTGCCTCACCTTGTGAGCATCCCCTGCACGTCTATAAATACCCCTGAGCAAGGCACAGCTCAGCAGCACGTCCACACCCCGTGGAATTGCCCTCCTCCTGTCCCCTTTGTCCTGCTTTTGGGGTGCAGCCATGCCTGGGCACAAAACCCCTTCCCTGTGAAGTCATTAAAGCCCCTAAAGTTGTTGATGTACTCCAATAATTACTGCAGCTCCACACAAACCTTTCTCTCCCTCTCTCTTGCAGAAGCCCAAATTGATTTATTCTCAAACTCGAGCATCAGTTTGCCAAGTGCAGGAATATGTGAATCCCTTCCTTATGTCCCCTTTGTCCTGCTTTTGGGGTGCAGCCATGCCTGGGGACAAAAAACCCTTCCCCGTGAAGTTATTAAAGCCCCCAAAGTTGTTGATGCACTCCAATAATTACTGCAGCCCCTTTCTCTATTTTCTGTTTTCTGCCTCTCCCTCTCTCTTGCAGAAGCCCAAATTGATTTATTTTCAAACTCGAGCATCAGTTTGCCAAGTGCAGGAATATGTAATGCAGCAATTATGGGCATTCCCCAAAAGCTGCTTTTATGTATTTATGAAGAAAGCTCCCATGGGTAACACTTCATCTCAAATATTTGACTTGGAAATGCTTTTATTTTTCCAAGTTCTTTTTCAGATTTCCCTTCTGAAAGCTGATGTGTTGTTTCTCATCTCATGTAACATTTCTTTGAAAGGGCCACATTCTGTAGCCATGGTTTTGCCATGCAGGACTTCTAGGCAGTGAACAAACTTTTATGGAGGCATGAAAAGTTATTTTACAAAAGAGATCACAGCACCACATTTATTTTTTTTTCCTCCAACCCCCCACATTTAAACTGATTTTTTTTTTTTTGGATCATCTGTAATTCAGACATACCCAAAATGTAATTAATTCCCATCACCAAGTTTCACTTCTGGTGCAGAATATGGTACCGGGGATACAATCCAGAAATTGCTTCCAGCGTGTGAAATGTGCAATTATAAAAAGGAAATATTTAACTCCCACTATGCTCTTGGGATCACAATGCCAGTAGGAGACCTCAACAAAAAAATTGATTGTTTCATTAAGTAGAAGCACCTAAGGAGGGTCCATGGCCAAGGTTGTCTGCCAGGGTGCAGAGCTGGCTTTAGGAGGAAGCTGGGGATGACATTTTTGAGGAATGAAGGCTGGCATCTGCTTTAGGATCAAAATATTGATCATAAAATTAATAATAGTCCAATTCTGACAACGATAAATGACAGTGACACTCCGCTGATGGGAATGTCAGTGGGAAAGAGGAGTGTCCTGCCTGTGAGAGCCTCACCAAGGGCTGCTCAGGGGCTCTCACCTGCAAGGATTGACCTCAGGGGAAATTTTAACTCAAGGATTGACCTCGGGGGTAAATCTACCTCAAGAATTCACCTCAGGGGTAAATCTACGTCAAGAATTGACCTCAGGGGTAAATCTACGTCAAGAATTGACTTCAGGGGAAAATTTACCTCAAGAATTGACCTCAGGGGGGAATCTACCTCAAGAATTGACCTCAGGGGAAAATTTACCTCGAGAATTGACCTCAGGGGGAAATTTTGCCTCCAGAATTGACCTCAGGGGAAATTTTGCCTCAAGAATTGACCTCAGGGTACACAGGAAGGGCTGTCCCTGTGCTCGCTGTGCCTCAGAAGCTCTCGTTGCTGCCTGGCTGTGGCTCTGAGGAGGAAAAAAAAGAGATTTCTTTGTGACCCCCCCACTACCTTTAATATTCCTTCAAGTACTTAGGACAATCCTGAGGATGCTCCTGACACTAAATGAAAATAAAAATGGAATTTCTCTCCCTTCAGAGCCTTTGCACAGGGCTGGAGCTGCTCAGTGCTGGCTGGGGCTGTAATTCATGAGCATTTCCAGCAGGAGCCTGAGGTAGGAACTCTCGTTTTCCATGGCAGGTTTCTTCTGGAGCCAGCCACGATTAGATCAGATTACACTTCATGGGAAGTTTCAGATGGAGAAAAAGCCCGAGCAGGGATGCTGCAGAGCTGGAATGTTCTGTCCTCAGTGAAGGGCCTCCATTCCCAGGGATCCTGTGAAAGGCACCAGCTCTCTGATGAAGCTCAATAATTTGGATTTTAATTCCCAACAGCAGCCACTGCCTGGCTGTTTGATCACAGTTGTGATCATTTCCTGTCAGCCCCTTGCTCTGCAGGATTGCATTCCTCTGAAATAGAGATATTTGTATTTACTGAAACCGTGCACCTTTGTATTTATCTCTGCATTTCTCCATTTTATTCTCTTTCCAAGGCAGGATTTCCATTGACTTAACACCATGGGAAATTTAACATGAGCCAGAGCCGGTGCCAGTTAAAAGCAGAGCTGAGAATTCATCTGCTTCAGTTCCAGTGCTCTTTTATGGAAATCAGGGCTCCAAGCAGGAACCTTTGGTTGTCACTCTGTGAGCGTTGGTGTGGCAGGATAAATTGAGTCATTAATTGCAAACCCACCAGTGGGATCTTGGAATATGGATATGATGTGTGGGAATGCATGGGAAGTTGAAGGGATGGGGTGTGCAGAGGCTGCCACAGTGAAAAGAATACAAATTATGAAAGGTGTGAACGGAGGAATTGAAAAGCCAAAGATGGTTTTAAAGAAAAGACAACTGTCATCTGCAAAAAGGGGGGAAATAATAATAAGAACTAAATGCTGGATATTCCATATTATTCCAAACACTAGTTACAGAAAGCTGCCATTAAATTAAATTAAATTTCATTGCATCCTATTAAATGTGTGGATTTTATGGGCTTTCTGTCCCTAACTGCTGGTATTTAACATAAGCCCCAACAGGTGGAGTGGCAGGAAAAGCACCACTGGGAAGGGATGATCTAGAGGGGCTTCAGATGCTTTTAAAGGGGGTCCTGCCTTTGGAAGCTTAGATCCTCAAATTCTCTTGATTAATTTAGGTTTATTTAACACTTTCAAATGGATTGTGATGAATCAATACCAATGGGAGGAACTGATGAAAATTTGTGGCAGAAATACTGAAAATTTTGGCTTTTCCAGCAGAGCAGAGGGCGAGAAATCACAGTTGGATCTTGTGCAGCTCTAGCAGCAACTTTGATGGTGATGGAACCTTAAAAAAAGCACAGACTCGGGCTGTCAAATAACCTGAGCAGCAATGTATATATATATATAAAAATATATCTCAAGTGTTACATAAAAGAGGAATTTTAATATATTACAAAAACTGGTAACATGACGGCAAGAAATCTGTTAATTAGCATGTCTGCCATACATCTTTTTGAACAGTCACCTTAAGAAGAACCGAGGACAGCGTTGGCAACGATGTGATACAAAATAATTAGCTTGTTTTCAGGGCTTAAATAGTCATTACTTTCCTGTGAAGTCCCTAATTAAGCTAATCCTAGTTTATAATACATTAGCAACAACTATTTATGTAGAAGCTACTTCTTAGGGGCTAAAAATAACGTTCGAGTTTCGAAAGGCTCAAAATGATCTGCAAAAATTGTAGAGCTCGGGACAGGAACAATACAAGACTGGGGGAAAAAAAATTATGTAAGAGCTTGATTTATTCCTGGCTGCCCACATGAAATTTGCTCACCTGAAGGCTGCAGATACAACTGTTTAAAGGCTTTCATGAAACAATTTTCTCCTTTCTGCTCTCAAAGCCCATGACAGCCTGTTACCAGGATTTTCTCAGGAGGTCCTGTTGCAGCACTGCCCAATTATTTCCTAAAAAGTGTAAAGATTTTTTTCTCCCTGACTCACGGTGGAAGAGATGAAGGAGTGATTTTCGGTTTGATGTTCCACTTCAGTCAAAGGAAAAGAACTGATAACATGAAGTTGACACAAAACAAAGCACAAAAAGTCTGTGCTGTTGGACAAAATGGGCTTTGACCTTCCTGCACACACACACACAAAAAAAGGGAACTCTGAAAAGGTAGAAAAAGATACTGAAAGAGGAAGATCCATATCTTGCAGTTGCCATTTTTTCCCATGGATGGAATTATTGCTTTCCTTGACTTTATACCTTGCTTGATGATCATCTGCCTGTGGTCAGTTGGAGGCAATGTTTAGGTACAGAGCCCTCAAGTCATGCAGGAGTGAGCTCTGATGAAATTATCTAGGTGGGAAAATCCCGACTGATGTGGAAGACAAAGGACTCCCCTCCCAGCCAAAAGGAATAATTTACTGGAAAAAAATTAAAGCAGTCAATGAATCCTACAAAAGATCAAAACGAAGCAGGAAACCCGGATCTCCCTGTGGCTTGGATTTACAAGGAAGGATTTTCAGTTTCCATTTAAAGGCAGAGCTGAACTTCTCACTTAAATAATTTGTAGAAGCTTTTTTTATCATCTTAGGCTCAAAACCTGAGTGAGGTAACCACAGTGAGAAGGAAAAAGTGCCTGATATCCACCTGAAGTGCCCCAAACCACCGACCACGGGGTTCCCTCCACCTGGCATCCCACTGAAATGTGTGCTGGCTGCATCCCAGCATGGAATATTCTCTCTGTTCCCCCTGTTCTCCCCTGCACAGCATCAATAATTCATCCACTTTTTCTTACGTGGGCTGCTTAATATGTTGTAAGAGGCAAAATATACACAGAGTGTGTACGGGAGGGAGATTTCCTGCAAGAGATATTTGCAGAGCTGTAAAGCCCGGGAACAGGAAAAGGCAGAGTGCAGAGCTGTCTCTCCCTCAGGTGTGACAAGCAACTCCTTTTCATGCCCACTTTTATTTTTTTTCTGCACGAGAGGTGCAAAAAACCATTCCATAAACAATTTGCTGAGGCGAATATCAGCGAGGCCCTGATTTTAGCCCATACAAAACACAGAACAAATTCACCACAGCGCAACAAAGTCCTGCAAAGATGTGATCTTGTGTTCAGAGCAGAGGCAACCTGTGCACAAATTACCTTCTTTTTTGTGTCCTTTGCCTCTGAACTGAGAGTCAAACCTCCCAGGCGAGATTTTGGTGGCACTGCCCAAGCCAGTGTGTCCAAACCTCCATTCTCACCCTGCTGAAGGCTGGGACAGGCCTTTTAAATTCAGAACTCCTTGATGCACACATGTACAGGCTCAGGCTGATTTTTTTATGAGCGCATTCAAGTTGGAGAAGATTAAGTGGAATTAAACATGGATGCCTTTTTAACAGAACCCTCTCCCAGAAGGGATCCCTTTTTTCCAGCACTCACTCCGAAGACTCCTTTAGCAGTGTTAGATCTGACTGCAAATGACAAGCTGTACACAGGAACCAGACATTTATGTCCCCATCATCACTTATTAACTGTTGTTATTGTCGCTGACAACGTCGTGATAATAATAGGGATCCTCTCAACAGCTGGCTTGAAGATGTAGGAGTTTATGACATTCAGAAGTGTCTCAGCAGCAGTGACAGGTGGAAGGCATGCTCAGAAGCAATTTAATCCTTGGGAAGGAATATAAAAGCCGTTCAGGCTGGCTCAGACCTTGGGGGGTCTTTGCTCACCCTCAGGATTTGTCGTAGAGGTTGAAAAGCAGCAACATTTCCTTTCAATAAGGTATCACCTGTAAATCACTCCCCGGTGCCTGCATGCTGCAGCTCATCCAGGAAAATCGCTCCTAGGGAATGGTGGTGATGCAGTGAACACAGTGAGGGCAGCTCTGGATGGGTGGGAAAAAGCAGGAAAAGCAGCTGTTGACCCATTCACTGTGGAGGGGATGTGCTGAGGCGTTGATTTCCTTCAGCTCTTGTGAGGTGTGGGATTCTTCTGGGAGGGGTTTGGCTGCTGAAAGGCTCAGGCCTGGAGAGTGGATAATCCCTTCAACTTCCCAGATTTTTGTCTTATGGGGATCTGAGCCTTTCAGGCACCACCTCACCTGCAATGCAAAAAGAACTGGAGCCTGTGTCCTCATCCACGTGCGCCTCTCCAAATTCTGCTCCACCACAGACCTCCCAGCCAAGGCCTGAGGATCCCTCACCACCTGCAGCTCAGGCTTTGATGGGATTCCCAAAGGGATTGCTGTGACGACCCCAAAATTATGGATGTAGGCTAAAATCATCCTGGATCCAGTAAATCTACGTCCACAGGACTTCAGACAAAGGATTTAAAAGCACAACTTCTCGATGGAAGACGAGCTCCATGTGAATTTCTTACGGATGGTTGGAAAGACAGCTCGGTCCTAGGTTGTGTCCGTGCCCTGGTGGGCTGGGAGGGACCTCAGCAAGGTTTGGAATGCCAAGGTGTGGCCAAAGGAATGTTGTGGTGGGTGGTTTGCAGCTCAGCCTTCAAGAGGTGTTTGATCAATTCCCTCAATCACGGGCTGGGATTCACGGGGTGGTGCCGTGCAGAGCCAAGGATTTGGTGATCCTGGTGCGTCCCTTCCAATCCAGGGAATTCTGAGCCTGTGAACTGTTGAGAGCTCCCTTGTGGAGGCCAACAAGTCCAGCCTGGGCTACCCAATGCTGTGACAGTTCTTTTACTCTGCTAAAGTCGGGATTGATACACGGGAGTTGCAGTTGGAGTTCGGACTTGGATGTTTATTAATTCTTATCTATTTACAGACTCATGACCCATGAGCTCTAACTAGCAAGTCAGAGAAAACGAGGTGAAGTGGAGCACCTCTAACTCTTTCCAAGGTTATTTAAGCAATAATCACCCAATAACGAGGTGACACCTATTTTATTTATATTTCTGATCCAATAATGAATGAGGTGACACCTGTATTATTTATATTTCTGACCCAATAATGACCACCCAAGGCCCGCAATGCAGATCTTTTTCACCCAGTTACAGAAAACCACCCAAACCCATGAAGAGGAAGGAAGAAGAAGGTGAAGAAGAAGGACTTAGACAACTCCCCAAATCCTCCATACTGCTTCACATATACTGTTATATACCAAAACCCTGAATTCTAAGTTTCCAGAATTCCAACACGATGCCCTGATTATCCTCCAAGTCTGGCACTGTCCCTGCTCCACCAGCTGCAGGAAATCTTCCCTGCTGTCCAAGGAAATAAATCTTTACAACCTTCTCCAGCCATAAACTAGTGATTCTGAATGATCAAAATAAAGTGGCTCAGGCAACGTGTTACCTGGAGTTGGAAGAGGCAGGTTTGAGCTGTGACAAACCAAAGGCAGGGGGAGCATTATTAGCCAGGCTGTGTCTCCCAGGATTAGAGGCAGGAGATCTAATATATAGAAGGACCCAAGGGTGAGATTATCTCGGGATAATACACCCTTTAGGTTTGGAAACTGCAGCCAAAGCAATCAAACCTGTTACCATAGCATTCGTTTTAATGCACAGATAAATTTGTAGCTCTTGTTTATATAGCTCATCCTCTGGAGGCACTAATATGATTCCCTTTAAAACTCAAGTTAATGAGAAAATAACGGAGCATTGTGGATATAAGAAACATTTTTTTTCCCCCCACTGTCGCTGTCATCGTCTTTTATACAGAGTGATCTTTGAAAGTATAAGTTGGATTTATTTTATGTACCACAAAACCTTTAAAAATCTTTCTTTAAACTGAGCTTTCTGGTTCCAGCCTAAAGCCAGAAATACCCACTGTCTAAACATATTTATAAATCAGTATATCACCCGTAAATCTTACCTTATCCCTAATAGGAAATTCAAAATTGTAACTCTTGAAACTTCACCTTGGCAACACACATCCTTGTTTTATTGGCTTTCCTGGACAGGGAGTGCTGATGAGATGGAGAATGTGGCCAGGGAATAGGGATTGCATCTCCCTGGCTGGGTGCAGCCAGCTGTGTAACGAAGCCATGTGTGTTTACTTTCCTTTGGATGCAGCACTGCAGCAAATCTTCAGCCTCTTTCAAGGTTTTTTCCCAAGTTTCTTTTTACTCCATAAGTTGTCCTTCAATCCTGTTTGGACCAGCTGAGGAGCTCCATTCTCATGGAACGTCCTCCAGGGCAAGGACGAGGAGTTGCCAAACGTTGACATCAGCAGGAGCAGGTACCGAGCTGGTACAAAGCTCAGTAATTCGCTTTGTCTGGGAAGGATTGGTGGTCTATACATAATTTACATTATCTAGCATTTATTATTCATGCCTATAAACAAACACCTGTGTGGATTGGGCCTTCAGACATTTCAAACTTCCTAAGATTTAATAACAACACAAGTAATGTAATTTGCCGGGACTGACGTTTTATCCTTGGCCTCGCTTGAAGATTGTGGGAGTTTTGATTTGAGCAGGAAAACTTCAAGGCTGCTGTTGGCTGTGCCTCTGGTGAGGGCATCTCCTTTGCAAAATTCATATTTTTGCTCCACAGCTTTTGTCTCTGCTGCCTCTGGTTTTTTTCTTAAGCTCACCTGAATTTGAGACTGTTCCTGGTCTCCTTTAATTCAGGAGAAATGTGGCCATGCCAAATCACACCTGCTCTTCCCTGCACCTCTGCGCTCCTCCTGTCCTGGGGACACCTTGGTCTGTCTGGAGAGGCAGAAGGATGAGAGAGAAGAGAGAAGACAGGAATGTAATCATAAGAATAATCTTTTGGGGTCATGACCAACTTGAATTTCATCTCCCTGGGCTTCTGCAGAGGCCGATGCCTGGTTCATGAAGAAGAGCTGCATTTTGTCTCTCCCCCTGGACATGCAGGTTGAGGTGGTGAGATATCCCGGGATTTTTGGAGCCTTGTTTCCACGCAGCCCAATGTCAAGGCTTGCAATGCTGCTGTTACAATGGAAATGGAATTTCCAAAGTGCTGGGAAGTCATTAATGAAGTCAGCCCCAAACGAGGGGATTGGAGAGGGTGGAATTGTTAGAGAAATATCATCTCAGGTGTCAGCAGTGGCAGGAGAAGGGGTGCAAGGCTTTGGCTCGGGGTTTGTGGCTGAGCACAGCAATACAAAATGTCAGGGCTTTAATTCAGATTTTGGGGATCGAGGATGCAGGCTGAGCCTATTAAAAGCCAGGACTGGGGATTTAGTAAAGGCCAGACTTAATTCTGCTGTTCCTTAGGCTCTGGACAACTCAGCAGAGTGGGAGATTCCTCCTCCAGCTCGCCCACCTCTGTGGCACCAAACCTCTCCTTCTCATCCCTGTTTTCCTTAGTGCTGTGGAGCTGACACAGTTGGAGTCAGACTCAGCCTGTCCCACTGGGATCTGAGCAGGAAAACCAGTCCAGTTTTCCTCCTGACAGACTTATTTTAAATAAGTTTATATTTCTAATTGCTTTGGGACATGAAACATGTATGGAAGGATCTCAAGGGATTGGATTAAGTGGTTTTAATTATGACTCTGGCCTCTGCGGAGAAGCATTTCTTGAGGAACCTTAAAAAATATACTTTGGTGGTTTTTTACCCCACTTGGTGTGTGGGAATCTTCTGTATCTGAAAAAGGGAAATTAATTTAAATTTAATGATGGTGTCTCACCAATTCTGCACTCCTGCTGTGATCTACCATGCACAAATGGAGGTGACCCAGTGCAGGAATCAGGGATCTGATCCATTCTCCCTGACAATAACCCAGGCAGCTGGAAAGGCCAGGGGTTCACTGGGGTTGGTTTAAGATGCCCTCACACCTCTGGGCAGATGTAAAATTATTGTCCACTCTGTGTTTCCAACATCAGAGACACCAAATGGCCCCATTCCTGTTCCTTTCCCTGGGGACAATTCCAGTTTGGCTGATGGTGCTGCTGGGAGAAAATTCTTAATATTCAATCCCATTTCCCCTCTCATCCCATTTATCCTACTTGTAGCCCCCTGCAGGATCCTTCTCCTCCTTGGGGTGTTTTCCCCAGGGAATTTTAGACCATTCTTGATGTTGTCTTATCATTATAACTCAGCTGATCTCCACGGGTTCCATATGTGCCAGCAAACAGGGAAAACATCCTGAATGAATCCATTTCAGCTCTGAATCATTTTCCTGAGCTCTCACCAGCTCTGTTTCACTGCATTTGGTGTTTGATTTGTGAAACAGAAATCCCCAACTGCTGCTGCAGGATGGATATTCCACTGAACAGAGAGGAAGGATTATGTAATAATACCAATGATAATAATGATAAATGAAAACAATAACAATAATATCATCGCCATCATCTCCATTTTTTTTTTAATCTCGCCAGGAAAATATTCAGTTTTATTTTGAGGCTTACTCAAATGAATTTTAGCTGGAGTTGGGGTTGTCAGAGCCTGAGCCCAAGTCCAGTGAAGGCTTCCAGCTTATTTTAATGCACATGATCAGATTGGGATTTGAAACCTCAGGTCTTCAGTTTTCAGGATCCTGACTGACACAGATCAATGGATTTTATTCCAGAAACTCAGCTGGGACAGTTAATGCCTGCTAAGCTGGAGACAGTGGGGTCCAGGCAAGTGCCAAAGTGCTCTTCTGAACTGGATAGTATTAAAAAAAGAAAAAAAAATTGTGGGTTGATATCAATGTCTGGAAGCACAGCATTTTAACTATTTGATGAGACAAACCAATGAGATAAGGAGGGGAGACAAATTAATGCATAATTTGCCATTTGTTGAACGACTACTCCAATTTTTTTCACTCTTTCCACTCAAGTGGGCCTTTATTTGCTGTATAGTTTGTTTAAGACCCCCTTCCCTTTCCAGTAAAATAAATTCCCCTTCCAATCTGTGACCATAATTCCCAGTTCTGAGCTGCAGTTGGGTGTGTTTGGGAAGGTTGCAGGTGTGACTTTGGGGGATTGTGGCATAGATGGAATGGGGGAGTAGGCATTGGACTTTTTATTTTATTTTGGGAGATAATAAGATTTTAAAGTGCTTCGTGTCTTCTAATTGCCTTTGGAGCTGCAATCAACTGGTCGAGAAAAGCAGCAATAAAAAAATCAAATTGTGATTTCCCAGAATTAAATTCTCAAGGCTTTTCCTCAAGGATAGGGCATTTTTGCATTTTTTTTACTGCGGAAAAATATTGCTGGAGGGACAAAACAATCACATCAGTGATTTGGTCACCCAGGATAAATCATGGTTGTTGTTCTGTTCATTTTGATCCAGAACAGTCCTTTCTTGCAGTTTTAGAAATGCTGTCCATTCACAGCTTCATTATCTCAGATCACCTTCAGAGCTTTGCAGAATCTGTGATTTTCTCAAGAATCCAGTGGAGGTGGAATTTATCTCCCAGTAGGAAACTGTCATTTTAAGTGCACAGATACAAATAAAAATCCTTTTTTTTTGGTTGGTTTTTTCTTTTAAAGATAACTTCTCTAATGCTATAATACCAACCTTAAATAAATCTGGGGCTGGAACAAGGGGCTACATAAATAATTCACTTTAGCTCTTAATGAAATACCTGTGCTAATACTCGTGGATTTCTTGCACAACCGACCACACACACACACACACCAAATCTCCCCAGAATTTTCCTGCTGAAGACAAACAGAGCAAAAAAGGTTTTAAAGGAAGAATTGAAGCAATGTGGAAGCGCACAGCTGACTTTTATAAATACATGAGCAAATCCATGTTGATTGCCACTCCATGCTGATAAATGCAGCCCATTGAAAACTGGGAGAAGGGAAAATGTCTGCTCCACATCACAGGGTGGCTGAATGCTAACCAGGAAAGAGATCTCAACTTCATTGTTGGGAATTCCCCAAAGCTTTTTTTGCTTTTTGCTGCCGCTTCAATAGGCAGCTGTGGCACACGCAGGACAAACAGAACTCTGTGCAAACCCTGAACCCTCCCAAAGGAGCTGGAATTGCAGAGTGACAGATCCCTGGGATAAAGATATTCCCGGCGTAAAGAAACTGATGGGATTGGTGTTGTGCTCCTGATGGAATTGCTGATTTAAAGGAGTAAAAATATCTGGAAAGCTTTTCTAGGGGTTTTTCTATTTCGTTTTAGTCCCTTTGTTTAGTGAGGAGTAAAAGCCTTTTTTTTTTTTTGAGTGTTCTAATGTGTGAAAAGGAGTGAGCCGAACCAATCTGCCCCTGGAGGAGGAAATCCAGCTCTTCAAAAGGGACCTTCCACTGTCCCAGATTGCTCCAGCCTGGCCTTGGACACTTCCAGGGATCCAGGGGCAGCCACAGCTGCTCTGGGAATTCTATTCCAGAGCCTCCCCACCCTCCCAGCCAGGAATTCCTTCCCAATATCCCTTAACCCTCTGTCAATAGAAAATCATTGTCCCTGGTCTTGCCCTTCCAGGCCCTTGTCCTGCCCCTCCAGGCCCTTGCCCAAAATCTCTCTTGGGACCCTTCTAGGCACAATTTTATAAATATATGATAGATATTGAGTTTCTTTTTTGGGAATACACATCACAAACATATTATAATGTCATTTAGGTGCTTTTTTTCTTTTTTTTAATTTTATGTGAAGATTAGCAAATACAAACTGAATGAGTGTTTGAAATGTGTGATAAAGTGTTCCTTTAGTGAAAAACAGACTCTCTCTTTTCAAGTTTCTGGGCTGCTAGATCCAAAAATGAGAATAATACCTACAAACACTCCAAAAATGAGGGAGCAGCAGTGTGGAAATTAGTATATCCTCATGGGAAAATTATAAGAACTGCAGCTGTGCTTGCTTTTCCTACTGATCCCAACCTTCAGATTCCTTCAAGTTGAATTGTAAAATAATGATCTCCTTTTCTGTTTTCTCCCAAGATACACAGTAATCCCTGATATAAAAATACATAAAGGATATATATATTTAGAAAGAACTATTATTAAAATAGAGAAGGCCTCACACCAAAGCATTTTCATCATTTCCAGCTCATATTTGAACTCAGATCTAAATTCTCTGCCTGGGTTGGTCTCTGTCTAATCCTTTTGTTTATAACCTGATTTTCAGGGGGAAAATCAGACTATGGTTTTAACAGGAACATTTGGCTGGTGCAGCGAGCACACATACTGAAATAATCTGAAACAGCCTGTCTGCTTTAGCTTTTTAAAGCTCCTGATTATTTTTTTTCTTCCTGATGATTTCAAATGGCAGCAGAGCAAGAACAGCAGACAGGCCTGGGAGAGGCCCATCACTGGTGATGTCTTAGGAAGGTTGAGCTGGAACAGAAACTGGACAGAGCTGGAGAATAAAGGAGAGATTTATTAAAAGGCCTTTAGGATACACCTTGGGCAGAACAAGAGCCTGGCCAGGGCTACACCCAAGGTGGACCCAAAATGGGCACAAAATGGACACAAAATGGACCCAAAATGGACACAAAATGGACCCAAAATGGACACAAAATGGATGCCCAGTCATGAGCTCTGACACTTTTATAAGTTTTGGTCCATTTGCATTTTGGGGTTTAATTGTCCAATTCCAGCTCCAGGTTGTGAGGTCCCATCCTTCTTGTCCCTCCCTCCAGCCCACCCTTGTTTGTGCTTTTGGGCCTGAAAGTTGTCCTTGGTGTCCATCAGGAAAAGGATTTGTTTTGTGTCCCTGCTGTGTGCAGAGCTGAGTGACACTGACTGTGAGCTCAGAGCTGCACCCCTGGGCAGCACAGAACCTGAAACACATGGAAGATCAAACTTCAGGCATCACTGCTACCAACAGTGGATGCCAGGCTGTTAAACAGAGCAGAGTTTGTAACCAACAGAAGAAATGTTAATAACTTTAATTGAAGTTCCCCAGCTCTCCAGGAGGGCTTTAATAAGGTCACTGGTGTCAGGGCAGTGCTTCACATCCCTGGGTGTCTCAGCCCGGGTGAACATTTGATGGGTGGCATTTGAGCCTGGTGTCACCCTGGGTGACATCCTCATCCTCTCCAAGCTGGAGCTGTTTGTTTGGGGAGCAGCAGCTGCGTGGATGGGCTCTGCACTCCCTGCACTGCAGGATTGTCTTTTTTGTCTCTTCTGTTTACCAGGGACCAGTTGTGACCCGATTGCAGATGGCAGCTGGTGCCATCCAGTGTCTCTGTCCTCTGGTGCCCTGAAGACATGCAAATGGGAAAGAAATGCAAGGGACAGCTCCTTTGTATGAAAACCACTATGTGATGCATAATATATGACCACCTTTTCTTCCAAACTGCTCTTGGTTTGGTTTTTTTTTCTAACGTGCCCTCTTTGTCTCCTCCACCTCCTGCCACCAGGTCAAAATTAAAACTGAGGGGACCAAAAAAAAACCAAACCACCACCAAAAAACTGACAACAAAGAATTATTCTGGGATTTTGGAGAGAAACCAGGATATTTATGGATTTGCTCAATTCCCTGTGATAACAAGTTTCTGAGATGGTAATACGCTGTCAAATATTTTTTCAAGGTTAACAGTTTAGGGACACAATTATGTTGCAAGTTGTCGGCAAGATTAATTAAGGGTATTTCGGAGATATGGGAGAAAAATTGTTCCAGCAGCTATTAGAGGGTGAGTAATCCCAACTTGAAGAGTAGTTCCCCTTCAGTTCAGTCCTCCTCAGAGAAAATATTCCCATGTTTAAGGCAAACTCAGAGGCAGATAAAATGTGCATGTTTAGGCTGAGAAGAGCAGTGATGGGGAAGCAGTTCTAGACACAACCCACACAGTCTCACAGCCAGAGCTGAGATGGCCCCACAAAGGTTATTTTTAAATATTTTTAAATAATTATTTCCCTGGGCCAGAAAACACCAAAAGATCTCCCACAGGCAAAGAAGGCAGAGGTGAGAGCTGGGCTCAGCAGAGCTCCCCTCAACAGCAGCAACCGCTGGGAGGGCACTGGGGACCTTTTTATCCATCACTGATAGAAAAAATTATTGGGCCAGTTAATAAAACATCGGGGACTGTTTGTGAATACATTCACAAGGCCCAGAGAGCTGTGAATATCAGAAATCTTAAATAAAATAGAAAAAATATTAAATAAAATGGAAAAACCCATCAGCAACCCGGCACTTTAATCAAAGCACTGCAACCAACACACACACACCTACCCATCTATCCATAATCTGATATTATTTTTAATCCTTTTTTTAAATCCCGGCCGCTAACGAGGGATAATGCTGGATCGGGGAGGGCCAAAGAGATTTATTGATACCAACTCAGAGCCGTGGCTGTAAATCAGGACAGTGAAGAAGTATGCCACTGCTGGCTTATGTTCTCTTCCTGCAAAAGGACAGGGATGAATGAACAAGTGTCTGAATGAATGACTGAATAGATGAATGAATGAAAGAATGAATGCATCATGGAATAAATACATTAAAATACCTCGCCAGCTCGCGGGGGCTCTTCGGGGCCTCTGTACAAAGAGAGGCAGCGGCGGCCTCGATTTATTAGAAATTAAAATCTGCTTCGCCCAATCCCTCCCAGCGTTTCGTTTGTACTGAAGGTCAAAAGGTGCTTTGCGTTTAGAGAAAATGCAGCCCCGTGCAGCTCCTGTTTCCTGTGAGGAGCACCGAGGTCCTGCTGCCTGCCGGGGTTGCCCGGCCCCAGGGAGGGACCCCGGGGTCCCCAGGGCCACCACAGGATGACAGGACAGGACAGGACACTTTTGGTACAATAATCAGCCTTTTTCTCCCTCCTTGCAGGGCTCAAGGCCCTCTCCTCCTTGCTGAGCAGAAGCCCAGCCCACATTTCAGGGGATTATGGAATTAGGGAACTTTTTTACATTGGCAAAGACCCATCAAGAAGTCCAACCAGTCCCCCAGCACTGCCTAGGCCATGACTGAGCCCTGTCCCCAAATGCCACTTCTACACTTTTAAATCCTTCCAGGGATGGTTTTTCCACCAGTGCCAGAGCTGGAGAACCCTTTTCCTGAGGAAATTGTTCCCAATATCCCAGCCCTCTCCTCTGGTGCGATCTGGGGCCATTTCCATTTGTCCTGTCAAAGGGCAGGCTCTGTGATCCCGCTCTGAAATTTAACTCTAGGCTTGCCTGCCAGGCAGCAAGGTGGCTTCTTGTCCTTGGCCAGGGGTAGGAAGGACAGGTGGAACCCTGACAGAGACCCAGTGACAATTGTGGCTTTTCCATCACACATGCCAGGAACACAAAGAACATTCCAAACCCCTCTGCCAGCTCCAGCCTGCAGAAAACACCTCTAGGGCTTCCTGGGACCAGTTTTACTCCCTTTGAGAAGACTGGGGTGATCCAAATTTAATTTTTTGGGGGTTTTTTTTCTGAAATCCATCTCTGTTTTGAACTTTGCACTTGTGTTTGATTCCTTTCCCCTCTTCTCTAACGAGGTCCTGGAGAATGAAGCTCTTCTAGCTTGAGATGAAGGTCCTCCAAATGAGAAGTACAGAGCCATGGCTGCCAATTTAATTAGCTCTCATGCATTCACATGCAGATGGAAGGATTTTTGGAAGGAGAGAATCTATTCAAGATGAATAAATTACTTCAGTTTTTAAATAACTAAACCAGCAGTTTTATTCCCCACTGCTAATATTTCTGTCAGTCAGGTCAAGGATAATGAAGCGAAATTCTAGAAAGGGTCACCCAAACCTTGGCTTTTTTTTTTTTTTTAATTGCAAATGTTCTCATTCATAAAACCCACATCTGCAAGTACAAAATCAACAGTTAAATGTTTGCCTTTTCTGTGTCCGTATTTCTCCAAGGAGAGGAGATTCTTACCCAGATTTCACTTACAACATTCTGCTGAAGTTTCTGAAGGAAGAACAGCAGCTCTTCTAAACTTTGTTCCTGTTATTATTTTTACCTGTGGGTAAATATGTCCTTTGCTGTTAATAGATTCATTGTTCTCCTTCCATAATAAGAACTTTTTCCAATGTGTCTCCATCAAGGTTTAGTGTAGTTCCTTTTCTCCCAATTTTTGTAAGTTTAATTTTAACTTCTATTAAAAAAAACATGAAAACCCAACCCTACAAGGGAACGTGGCTTATGGAATAAAAGAAAATTACCAAAGTATAATGGAAGATATTAGAGATACACACAGAGCAAAGCACAATGTAGCAGGACCCAGGTTATCTGTTTTAGGAAACCACTGCCAACAGATGCAATAACTGCTAAAAAAGCAGGTGTTTATTCCAAAAGCTGCAGCAACGTTGCTCTGTCATGTCAGATGAAATCATCCCTGCTGCATCATGCTCTGTTACACCACGGCGAGGACGGGGAACCCGGCGCCGAGTAACAGGATGTGACAGACAACATTTAGCAAAAATATTCACTTATTTGACTCAGACCCTTGCCATCAGCTCGGATCAGGGAGCGTGGTCCCAAACGAGCCTGACAGATGGATGTGAGTTCACCGAGGAGCAGCATCCAGAGGAAAATCTGAAACTTTCTCATCCTGTACCTGGTCCTGGTCCTGCCCAGCTCCTCTTTCTCGGCATTTCCTGAGACCGGTTGGTTGTCGTTTGTTTTGACATAACTCGTGACTTTCACACGAGGGATTAATCACATACTTGGTACAGAAGTGCTGTCAACTGACAGCTGATGGAATTGCTGTAAACAGTTTTTATATGAGCGGAATTAGGAACTGCATGAGAAGGTGTTTGGGCTCTGTATTTCTGTTTAGAGAGGGACTATTTTAGGGAGCAAGAGGCTTATCTCTGAAGACCCCCTATTTTGCAGTGACAGTCTCTTTGAAGGATTTGAAAATATGGAGACTTTTTATTGCTCTCGAAGGAACTGTTTTATGGTAATGCTCCTAAAAAAAGGTTTGGGAAATAAGTGTGTGTTCTTGGAGACAAAAAAAAATCAAATATAAGCCAGGCAGCTGAGGTGCAGAACTTGGCATTTTTATAAACATCAGTCCTGACCTAGATGGCAATTTCCAACCCATAGGGCAGGACTTGGACAGCTACACAATCGTGGTGTGCTTGGGCACAATTTGTCCTGGCAGAAATTAGGATGAGAGGTCCTCATTCTAGGGATTAAAGAGGGTTTCAGGGGTGCTGGTGAAGGTAGTCCAGGAAAATCTGGCTGCTGAAGTGTGAATAAATTTACACATGGACTTGAAACTTTTCTTCCTTATGAGGAAGAAGACAACCAATAATTTGCAGGAATTTGAAAAGAAACCTGTAGATGCCAGAAAAAAAGTTAATATTGTGTCTGCAATTCATAGAATCCACAGTCCTTTGTCCTCCCACCCTTTGCAGAGGGAATTTTCAAGACTCTTCTCTTACATTCAGGTGGTTCAGTCTCCCATCAGCAGTTCACAACCCTTGTCCAGATGCATTTTATGGGATGGCAGTAAATGCCAGCAGTAATGGAAGGTGCACCTGGGGAATACACGGGCTCGTTTCACGGCTGAAACACCCACAGCCTCCTGCGTGGTGGTCTCAGCACTCTGCCCTAAGGATGCTGAGGGAAAAAAAAAGCTATTACAGAATCATGGAATATCCTGAGCTGGAAGGGACTCAGAAAGGTCATCCAGTCCAGATCCTGGCCCTGCACAGACACCCCAACAATCCCACCCCAACAATCCCACCTCAACAATCCCACCCCAACAATCCCAACCCAACAATCCCACCCCAACAATCCCACCACCAGTGTTGTCCAAACCCTCCTGGGGCTCTGGCAGCCTCAGGACCATGCCTCTTCCCTGGTGAGCCTGGGCAGTGCCCAGCACCCTCTGGGGGAAGAACCTTTTCCTCCTGTCCAACCCATGGATAATGCAACCTACGCAGAGTCAATATGGAAAGTTCAACCTGTGCAAAGAAGAAGAATAAGAAAGGAATGACACTGACCATCTGCTTCCCTTGGTATGTGCCACCTCAGCTGATACTAGAAGTAGGTATTGTGTTGGAGGAATTAATTCCTCATGGCTCTTGGGAAATTTGGGGAGCGGGCCTGCTTTGCTTGCCCCCCAAGCACCCCTGGGTGAGCCCCCTGCCCACACTCGCTCTGTGAGCTGCTGCCGTCGCTGGGTTTGTGCTGTTCGCTCTTCCCAGGAAGCCTCAGGAGCCTCCTGGCCTGGGGCAGTCTCCTGGAGGTGTGAGGATGGCTGGGATGGCTGGGATGGTGCCTGAGGAGCCTCCTGGCCTGGGGCAGTCTCCTGGAGGTGTGGGGATGGCTGGGATGGTGCCTGAGGAGCCTCCTGGCCTGGGGCAGTCTCCTGGAGGTGTGGGGATGGCTGGGATGGTGCCTGAGGAGCCTCCTGGCCTGGGGCAGTGTCCTGGAGGTGTGGGGATGGCTGGGATGGTGCCTGAGGAGCCTCCTGGCCTGGGACAATGTCCTGGAGGTGTGGGGATGGCTGGGATGGCTGGGATGGTGCCTCAGCAATCTCAGGAGCTGCTGCCGTGTCTGTGAGCCGTGGGCTGGTGGCCCCGCAGGGACACCGAGGAGCCCCGGGAGGGGAAGCCGTGCCTGGGCCAGATTCCCTGGGATGCAGCGTGGGATGGCAGGGTGGGAGGCTTGCCCAGCAGCCCAGGGGAACTGGGATGAAGAAATCCTTATCCAGAGGGGGAAATACCAGCTCGGGGTGGAACAAACCCAATGCCCAAAGGGCCCACGCCCACCCTGGGGAGCTGCTGAGCATCGAGGAGCCCCTGCCTGCTGCTGGCTCTGCACATCCCTGCTGCTCAGGCTGGACGGGAGCCTCCATCAGCCATTCCATGCAGTGCCAGAACATGTTAAAAAAAATGCTGCTTCTTGCTCCTGGTCACACCAGCCTCTCCAGCAGTTTTTAAGGAATGGTTTCTGCCCATCTCCCAAGGCGTCGTGCCTTTGGAATTTGGTGTTCCAAGTATTTTGTGGAAGAAATCCTTTGCGCAAGTGTAATATTCACTGCTTACCTGATGAAAAATAATAAAAGAGTGATTAAACAATTAATACTGGATGTTGCTTAACAATTGTAAGAGGTTTACATAATAATAATTTTCTGATGCTTTTTCCCCCCTAATTTAGGAATAAAACAGACATAATTGAGCATGCCATTCTGAAGCTCCAAATTACACTGTGAAGAGAATTGAAGGAAACACATTTCTTTGATTTGAATATTTTTCTCATTAACGGGACGCTCAGAATAAAGCAGAAATATTTGATGCACAGAGCCTGTGGCGGTATCAAGTTAACACTGGCGTGCTCCCGCATTTTACCTCATGTTTACTAATCACTCCAAAAAGAAAGGTCACATCTTTCATCACGAAATGGAAACTTTTTGACAGCAAACAATTGGATTTTCAGCACTCCGTTTGAAGTGGATTTCAGTGTGGTGAGTGAGAGCCCAAGGCAGTGGGATGAGGTAACTGAGCAGAGCTGTGCTCTCGAGGTGTTGGGTACCACAAACTCTGAGTAAGGGCTGTCTCAGCTGTATCAAGGTGTCATGCTGTTCTAAAACAGGGGTATCTGAGCTGGAATTGTTTGGAGAAGTGAATAAATAAGGTTTGGGTAGGTGTTGGAGTGCAGTTTTGGCTCCGACAACAATGCCAGGGTTGAGACACTGCTGCATGTCTGGGTCAAGATGCTGCAGGACAAGTCAGCCTGAAGGGTGGGAGAGCCACAGTTACCTGCAGAGTGTTAAAACACATTCCTCCTCTGAAGAGTCTTCTCTGTTTTATCTCCTCTGTGCCTCCACCATGGCCTTCTAGCTCTATTCTTCTTCTGATTTTTTTTTAAAAGAAAACACAGGTTTTTTTTCACTTTGTCAGTGTTTTGACAAAGTGAATTTACTTGGCAGCTGGGGAAAAAAAAAACAACTTTTTTCCCAGGGAGAAAATACAGCTTGGTAATTTCTCAAGCAAAATCCTCCCCATATAATTTCTTCTGTTTCTCTCTCCTTCCCATTCCTTCTGCTCCAAGCAGAGGAGCAGCTCTGAAGTTCTTTTTGGCTGCGTGAGGGAATTTCTGCATCCCTGGGAGCAGTTCCCACCCATCCCTGGGTTCAGAGGGAGCCGGAGCAGGAGCTGTGAGTGGATGTGACCAGAGCTCAGTGCTCAGAACTCCTCTTCACCCTCCCCTGGGCTCTGCTGCCAGCCACCCTTGAGACAGTGAAGTGAAATCAGAGGAGTGACCAGGAAATATCACTGGCTCTGTTCTTCCTTCCCCTCCACTGGTTGCACAGAATCAGCTGCCTCCAAGGAGTCTGCCAGGCAGTGACACTGGGAGGACACAGCCTCACCCCTGGCCAGGCTCTACACCTGGGTCCTGCAAAAATCACTGGTATGAAAAGATGCACAGGTTGCCTGCAGCTCCGGCACATATTCCATGGCATGGCACACACGTAAGTGAGATTAATTTCAATTCTGGGCATCATTAGCTCAATAAAAACTGTGATTTTTTTTTTTTTTTTTTTTAGTTCAGACCTACAGGCCATTGCAGAGAAGAGTAATCATAGGACAGAAACGAGTTCCCTAGTTAAAAATTAATTCCCTAGACTAAAAATATAATCAAACGATGTCTACAGTATTTTATGAAGAGCTGGGAGGATAATAAAATTTAAAGCAGTGCAACATTTGCATTTTGTTCATTTCTATCCATATTTTCCCGTAGACTGCCTTTCTGTGTGCTTGTTAATCATATGCACTGCTACAGTCCTGGCATTTTAACATCACTGTTCACATCGAGATTGAAAGGAAACTAATTACAATCACATTTCAGGGTGCTTGTTCAAAGCTCGTTCGGCGCTGGCTACAGCACGGGAGCCTTGACCTTTATTTGTAAGCATGAAAATAAGGTAAAGATGAAAGATTGGTTTTCCTGCAGCTCATACTCAGGGATCAGGAGGCCCTCCTGAGAGGCAGAGGGGTGGGAAGCCTCTCTCCTCTCCTCTCCTCCTCTCCCATGCTGGCAGCAGAGGCCAGTAGTGCTATGCAGAAGCTCTTGCTCCACTGCAGTGAGAGGTGACCCAAAGCTCCACGGTATTTTTCAGCTCTCCCTCCAGCTGGAGGAATATGGAAAGAACCAGTGAACCCGAGGAGTCTTTCTGACCCCGGTGCAGAGCTTTTCAAGGATTTGTTTGCAGTGCCTGGTGCTGCACTCTGTGCTTGTGTGGTGGAGGAATTGGCACGTGCCAGCTCCAAGCAGTGCCACAGCCTCTTGTGCCCCTCATTGCGCGGCTTAACAACCCTCACAGCATTCAGGTGGATGCACTGGAATAAGGTCTCCCAAACCTTAGGGAGCGCAGGTGATCCTAAAGCGATCCCTGATTTCACTCAATGGGAATGCGTTTGAGAGTGTGCTGCATGGCAGATTTATCCAGTGGGTTTCACCTTCTGCGTCCCTGAATTTCCCAAACTGCTGTTTTAATAAATATGTGCTATGCTGAGCACGAGCTGAGGGTTGGTGACACAAATGGGTTTCACCCAGGGGCTGCAGCTGGGGGGGGGGGGGTGCTGTCCCCAAATGCTCTTTTCAGGGTCACTGCCCAGTGTTCAAAGCTGAGCCACGGAGAGTGCTGGTCCCCAGAGGATCTCCTGAGCTTCCACCCTCTCTGGAAGGAACTCATTGAGGAAAAGTTCAGCAGCCCTGGAGAGAAACAATCCCATTCTCCTCCCACAGTGTGCTTACCCTGCACAGTCACTGCATGCGCCCGGCCCCGTGTCCTGGCAATCTCTGCTGGAGCCTTGACGTGCAGAGGGATTTTTGGCAGGATCTGCCAGGTCATAATTTGTATCTCCTGGTTGGAAAAGCTCTATTTGGGGCACCAAGCAATGAGAGAAGGGAAACTCATCTCACACCCAGCTCCCAGCCTCCCACAGCCTGCTGCAGGACCACCTGGGCCATGCTGAGGACACAGACCTTGCCCGCTGCTGGGACCCTGGATGCCGCTCAAACCAAGAGGCAAAGATGATTTTGCAACACTTTTTTTTTTTTTGTGGTGTATTCTCCTTGTCTCTACATTCTTCAAAGCACAGATTTACCCAGGCAAATATTTACAGAAACTGAAGGAAAAAATAGACTGGCGCTATAGACGCTGCAGCAGTGAACTTCTAATTACAATCCACAAAGTATTTATGAATAAATTTATCTGTTATTTGTCTAGTTCGAGCACCGCGTACACTTTGCCTTGTACCATTACATGCTGAAGGAAACAATATACAGCATGAAAATGAAAACAATTTGACTTAATTATTTACACCATTACCGCCACTTTGAATTAGGCCTTCCATTTCTTCGGGATTTTGTAAAATTTAACCGGTAATTACGCTTGCTTAATTAATTTTATTTATCTACTGCTACAATGAGATCAAAACAAAAAACCTACCAGAATGCAAAGTACAGGCTGTGTCCCCTAATTGTAAATGTTGCTTTTAAGCCTTTATGATAAAAATGTAGTATTTTGTACCATTTCATTTCAAGCGTATCTGGCCACGCTCCAGTACTATTTAAGCGTAAACAGGAAAAGCCTTGGAGGACGAGTAATCACACTTAAATGACACAGAGATCATTATAATGATGTTCCAAAAACATGGCAAAATTAGATATTGCAGAAACTGTTTTCTTCTCTCAAGTGTTCCACCAGATGGTGAAGAGTGCTGAAACCGTAGATCCGAGAGAGGGGAGGAAAAACATCCCCGCGCTTCCCTCACGCTCCCATCCCAGCTTGTCTCAAGTGGCACCTCACACCTTGGCTCTGTCAAACCTCCGAGCTCGAGGTGACACCGAGGTGTTTGAGTGCTGAATCACAGCCTGGGAAAGCCCTGCTTTGCTCCAATGAAGTTGTCAACCGGATTTATTTGGAGCCGAGGACGGACGAGCGCGTCAGCAGAAGTTATGGTGGCAATTTGTGAAACTCTTAATGAGATATTTTCAGGGCTCATAAAGAGGAAGAGCCATGTCATTGAGTCGCTGCACAATGAGCGAATTTTGATACAGGAGAAGTGTTGGGTTTTTATCAGAAATGGCGCTGCACCAGTGGGGATGTGTCTGGGAATATTAAAAGGGATCTATCAAGGCTTATATAAATGGGGTTTGTATAAAGGGGGAGATGTCTCTGTGTGTTGCTGCTCTGCGAAATGGCCACAACTGAGGTCAGTCTGCACCATTATAACCATTTGTCTTTCTTTCCAGAACATTTGACAAAGTTACTTTCCAGAGGACCTGCTACGTCTTCAGATGTCATCAGATTTTTGGTTTTTTTCTTATTAGAAATACCTGAGAAATATCTACAAAATCGGTGTTACTCATTAAAGGAACACCTAATGTTGTTACCTAAGTATTGGTCAGGGGGTTCTACTTTTAGGAATATTGGTGAACCTCAAGTACCTGCTGTCTGTCTGNGGTTTCTGCTGACCCATTCCCAGTCCTAGCTCCTTTTGGAAATCCTGACATGTCCTGGGAGACAGCGAAATCACAGTGGGGACAAGGGCTGTGGTCTGGAGAAGATTTGGGCTGGGATGCACTGAACGAAGGAGAAGAGAGTGTAAAAGTACTTCTAAACCTTCCACCTTTCTGAAATGTTTGGTGTAAATGTATTTCCAAGCCTTTCACTTTCCTGAAATATCCGGTTCCTTAACATTTCCTCAGGAACACACATGACAAATCCAGATCCACAGGAAAACTCGTCCTTTTTCGCTGAAAGATCCTGAAATGGAAGGTGACTTCATTCCCGACTGGCAGTCATTCTAATTCCATGCTGAGCAAAGGAACAGCCTCTTGTTCACTGTGTTACAAATATTTTTGAGCTGAATGTTCACAGTGTCCAAAGAATGACCCACACGCTGCATTTGCTGCACTTCCATTATTCAGAGTTAGCAATAAAAATCACACAGAATTATCCCCCCTTCCCATCCAACCCCACTCGATGGACATTTGGAAATGGGGCTTGCAGTCGGGAGAGGGTGAATACAATATCAGCAATCCAGTTTGCATCCAGCTCATCTGCTTAAGTGAGAAGCCTGTGCATGGCTGGGTTTCAATGGCCTGTGTTAAATGAAGGGCTGATTTCACCCCCCTGCCTCGAGGACAGAGGACCATTTGCTGAGCAGCCACTGGAGGTGACATTAAATGTCATCCTAACCGTCCCTCTCAGGTCTCCTGGGATGGGAAGTATCTCTCATAATCTTAAAAATTAACTCTGAACCAGTGGGAGCTTGCACTGACCCCGCGTTGTTCCCAAGCTAAATAACTTGGGAGAACGGGCTCTCAGGGACACTGGGCCTCAGTTTTCCCTCTCCAAAAGAGCAACACAAGGATTTTGGGAAAGCATATTTTCACTCGACATGGCTTATTCTCTCTTCAGAAGGGCTCTTCTAGCAGCGCCAAATCTTTCCAAAACTTGATTTACCAACAAAACCACTTTACAATAATTAGTAACCTCTCTGTCTTGAGGAAGGCAAAGGTTTTATTCTGCTGTCTGAGCTTAATTATGTTTTCAGAGCCGTGTCATGGAGGCTCAGATGAAATTCTTGCTTTGTGTGCAAGAAAGTCACACCACATTTGCATTTGTTTGACAGAAGCCCTGATCTCATCCAATATGTAGTGCTCGAATTTGGCAAGGCTCCCGTTGGACATCTATTTTATATTCTGCCTAAATTCCAGGCAAAATATCATCCCTTGCACTTAAATGCTGATACCTTTGAGGGAGGGAATAAAGCCTGGTCCGTCCAAATGAAATCCCCTGTGGGGCTGTGCATCACAGCTCTGTCTCCACCAGCCAGCAGAGGCTGCTCTGATGTTAATGATTCATTATTAAATCATTCATTATTTTCAGTAATAAAGCACATGGAGGAAATCAAACCCAAATATTGAAACGATGAGATGATCTGTGAGCCAGAATGCCCTGGAATGTGCTATGTGGGAGTAGGCTGGGAAGCAGCACTCCCTAACCCAAGTCTCCTGGACAACCTGCTGCCCACTGCATTTTCCAATGCTAGGATGTGGCCAGGTGGGCTCCAGGAACAGCAGAGGACATCCTGCTTCTGGTGAGATGATAAGAGCTGGGATTACTCTTGTAGCACACAAATTCTGTCACTGTGGCCTTTAAAAACCCAGGGTTTGTCCAACGAGGAGAGTTGTGGGTTTTAATTGCATACTTGAAATAAACAGATTGTCTGCCCTTACTTAGCAAACAGGATTTTTTTTCTTTCCCAGTTATTAATTTCCTTAAATGTAAAGTGACATCTAAAATGAAAACAGTTTATTGCTTGCCAGGAGCAAAGGCAGCCTAATTTAAGAAATCCAGAATTAAAGCTTTTGAAGCATATCGGGGCATGTTTATAAAACAATTATCATTGCAAACGTTCTCTCTGCTCAATGCAGCCTCTTCAGGCCACCTCCAAAGCCTAAAACTCCATCACCAGTCATCTCCACCCCGAAATGTTTCATCAATTGCATAAAACCAGGTCATCCTTTGATTGCAGCTTCCCTCCCTTGTCCCAGGCGTTGAATCCCAAACCGAACCCACCTGGAACGTATTCGATGCCGAAAAGAAATTAACTCGGTGTTTAAAATTAAGTAGTAGGCTCATTATTAATAACTGACAGCAGACAAAGGAGTGCAGTGACCTCTCCAACAGAGCATTTAAATCTTTGCACAACATGCTCTGCTTGTGCTGGGCTGGTTTCACAAACAACAGCTGTGGAGTTCGTTAACATATGAATCCCCTTGAGGTAATTTGGAGGAGCCAAATCTGCTAAACTAAACACCTCATTAAAACAGTACTTTAAAAAACAAAACAAAACAAAACAAAAAAAAAATCAAAACCCAAAAAAACCCAACCCCAACCAAACCCCAAACTAATTCCACATTCCACTTCCACATGTGGAGATTCCATTATGTGGAATCCTTCCAGCTGCCTGGCTGGAAATATTGGGGGTTAAAATCGGTAATATGGGTTTTTCTCTGCTAAGATGCACTTGAGACTAAAGTGCCTTTGAAGTGCGCCTGTCACAAAGAAGCAATTAACTGAGGACAATAATGTTTGCTTTTCCTCCCTGTTACTGAGCACAGGATACAAGTTTGTACTCAAATATGCAGGACCCTCGTTTCCCTTGAGTCTGGGGAGAGGATGGACATGACCAAAGGGACTCTCACTGGGATGGGGCAAGGCAGAACCACACCGAGTGCTCCTGGAGTCACTGTGTTCCCCAGGAAGGCCTTGCAAGAGATTTTCAGAAAAATCCTGCATAAAAACGCTGCTGCAAGTCCAGGTGACCACACACACAAGAGGTTCAGTCCAAAGAGAGTGGGAGAAACACGTCCTGCCCTTGTTCTTGCAGGCTCCAGAGGGCTCGGGTGCCCTGATCAAAATGTGCACCAAGAGCAGCTTCTTTCAGTCCTTTTTTATCTCTCCACGATGCTACTGGGATAGTTCTGCTGGTAAAAAAGGGTTCACAAGCTCCTTGGAGCTTCTCCTCCTGGAAAAGAGCATCTCCTGCCCAGGTAACGCTGCTCAGTGGAGCACTGGAGCTTGAATGCGGCTGTTCAAAATTGATGTGGCTGTTCAAAAACCACACAGAAATCCAGGCCTCTCCTCAGAAAATCACCTTTTCTTCTCTGTCTCCAGCTGAATTTGTCGGTGATTGGAAGGAGGGATGTGATGGACACTCGTTTCACAGTCCACCAGGAATTTTACAGTATTAAAAATAGTAAGAAGATTGATCCCCAAAACTGCTTGCCCACAAAAATATATAAATTAGTCAACCTTCTTTTTTAGCATTGGTTTTCTATCTGCATCGAGATACTTCTTAAGAGATGTTCCTAGAGTTTATTGATTCCTAAATGGGAGTGCAAGTTTTCTTTTAAAAATGTAGATGTATTTTTCAGATTTTGATAATGATCTAAAAGGCAAATAACTGGGAAATTTTGGGGGTATTGGAGTCTTATGAAGCAACAGCCCATTTTCCTTCAGGAAATTGTGGTTTAAGGTTCTCCTGAATGACTTCAAATTATAGGATGCTATAGAGCTCTTCGATTTTTTGGCTTTTCTCCTAAAAAAAATTCTTATTTTAATGCTCCATCCACATCTATTTTATGTTTCCTTTATCAGGAAAACATCAACTTAATTAGCAATGGTAATTTGGAACTTCCATAAGAAACCTTTTCACATGGATAAAAACAACAGAAGTTGGGTAGCATTGAGGCACTTATGCATGCTCCATAGTTTTTATTTTCCTTTTTAAAGCCTTTATCCCTGAAACTTAGGCAAGGAACTTGGTTTGAGGGAGCTGGGGGGGGAAAAAAAAATCTCATGCCTACAATCTTATTTTTGTTCGGTTTAAAGCATAGCTTTATAACATGCTGGAATTTCCTCAAGGTTTTGTAAATACTCGTCTGAATCCCTCCCAGGTATTAGTATGTCATCCAAAAACCAGAAAATACTATTTATTCTCTGCAGGATTCAATCCATTCGTCTTTGAAATCCTGCAGGTAACTGGCTCCCCCCAGGGTAATCTTTCCTACTTCAACAGGCACGAATGTGTGAGTTCAGTCAGAATTAGTGTGGTTTGAAAATTCCGATTCCTACGGTGCTGCCAGGCTTTGGACAGGCACGCTTTGGAAAAGTCTATTCCCTCTGCCAGTTTCTGAGGTAAATCCTGCGGTTTGGGGATTTTAATGGGCACACAGAGTGCAGCACCTGCCCTGATTTCCACATGTACCATCAGTCCCAGGCTTCCAACGCCTGTTATTGCTCTGCCACGGTGTCTTTGCCTGTGTTCTGCACAATTATACCTCTAACAAGTGGAAATGTTCTCGCCTCTTTTCCTTCAGCACAGTTTTTGGCTTGGTAAATCCAACTTTTGCTCCTCCCATTGGCATCATCGTGCTGCTTCTCAACCTGGCTCCAAGTTTTGTCTGATTTTTTGTAATTTAGCAGCTTTAACAGTGCAGGTACCAAGAACCTCCAGTGACCCTGTCTTTTCTTTGTGCATCCCATTTTCTGAGACAAATGCTGTGTGCTAACCTTTGGGATGATCCAAGCCATGCCTTTAGCATCCTCACTCCCTCCCAGCCTGTGAACATGGTGTGACCAAGATTATTGACTTTTTAAATTTTTAAATTTGATGGACTGAAATTGAGCTCAACACCTCCACCAGAGGCAGTTCCTTCATCCACCCAACTCCCAGCAGCTTCTTGCTCAGTTTGGGGAATTATACACAAACAACAAATTGATTTCTGAGAGTCTTTTTCATAGAATTACCATAACAACAAGGACAGTCATTTAAAGCAAGCCAAAAATGCAGAATTTCTGGGCTGGCTCCTTATTTGCAACTTAAATTGTTCTAAGCAGGAATTTGTGTTGGGCACATGATGTTTTGCAGAGGCTTTATAAGGATTTCAGAATCCATCTTGCTGCCTTTGGAAAACCCAAGGCTGAGCATTGCAACTGCAGCATAAATCTTTAAACTGTGTTTTTACTTCCCAGGAAAAATTCCTTTGCATAGATGTATTTTCGACAGCGGTTGCATAAAATGCTGTTCACAATAAGGAGGTTTTGAAACCTTCCACTCTTTTCATATATCTGGAAAGTCTCATAAATGGCTCTTTATCTGTGAGCTTACTTTTTCAAGTCCATTTTTCAGCGCTGTTTTTTTGATGAGTTAAAAAACAACCATCACGCCCCACAAAACAGACTGAGAAGACAGTGGCAACCTAAGAAGGAGCTGCTCCAAAGCTGAAGTTTTTTTGAGGGAAAGCTCTCATTTTGGATCCTAATACAAACCTGAGAATCGGCTGCCACACAATTGCAAACTTAAATCATCACCCAAGTCAAACCAAGAGATTCAGGTTTGACTATCATTAATTTGCATTAATAATAATAATAATACAGATTATGTATTTTTTTTCAGTGAAACCCTTGCCTGAGTTCCTGGTGCCTCTTTCTGCCTGCAATCAGTGCCTCCAAAGAGGAGCTCTTTCTCTCTCCTTTGACAAGAGACAAATTTTGGCTCTCAGAGCTGCCCTGCCTCACTCTGAAAAATGAAATTTCATTTGAGGCGTTTCCATCAGCTCCTGGTGGTGTTTAACCATCTTTCTCCCACACTGGAGCAGAGAGCAATAAAGGAGCAGGTCACCACAAAATGGATTAAGTGCAAACTCACATGTGTCACACCAAAGTTCACCCTTGACTGAAAGTAAAATAGATTTAGAAGTCTTTTCAGAGCAGCAAGATTCTGGAGGAATAGATCAAATTACTTACTTTTATACTGCCAGAAAGCTACAGAGACATTTTCTGTCTCTTGTGTGTTTTGAAAGGATCACAGTTTTGTCCGAGGGCCNATAATAACAACAGCAATAAACTCAAGCAAGACTATTAGGAAATAATTGAGAATTAATAAGCATATTTTTAAAAGAAATTACTGTGACCTTTTATCTTACAGAGTTAGGTTTAATTACAGAAATACTTTCACCTCAAGATGACTAAAATTAGCAATTTTTTGGTTTTTAGTAAAACTTCCCAGATTGCTCATAGAGTTCTATTGGGTATCTCTGTTATCCACAAAATTAAAGAGCTAAAAGAATATTAATTAAGGAAGAAACAAATATATTCAGCCCATCAAGTGAGCAGGGCATGCATGAAAAAGTAAATATAGAGAGGATTAAATTCTTACAAGTTGTTCAGTGCTGAATTAAATAATGGACTAAACACAGACTTTTCTTGCCCTCCCTACTCAAGATTTACTCTACTAATCACCCAATTTTCAAACCCTTAATATACGAAAGCATTTGCCTTTAAGGCAGCAATAATTTAGGACTGCCATCGAAATGAACGTTTTTTTCCATTTGGCAAAATAATGATGTCATATACCCCAACAGCATCTTTGGACTCCCATCTTTGTGTGAAGGAAACCATCAGTCAGCTGAGATTGCACCAAAAATCTTCATCAGCAGCTGTTGCATGGAAGGAAACGCAAATAAAAAGTGACTTTTTCCATGTTATGAGGATGAGCACCTACAGGACAGGCCTCACGTCACGGCGAGGCCTGGTTCGTTCTGAGGGAGGCATTTGGGGTTTTATTTATGTATTTGGAAGGCAGCACCTGTGCAGATTTAAAGGCTGCAGCTCTGCTCGGCAGAACTAACTCGTATATTTTACTGGGGCTTTTCATGGGGTTGTGGGACTGTAACTGTGAGCACAGTAAATCTTTACGGCCTTGGGTTTCCTGGCCTGCTGCTTCCCAGGCCCTCGCGAGGTGTTTTACGACCCCTCGCTCACCCAGAACAAACAGCCAGAGTTTCTGCTTCAGAATTCACCCCCAGGTAAGAATTCAGGGGAAATTAAAGGGATTAATTTATTCCCTGACTGGTGTTCTGGAACACTTGAAAAAAAAAATCAATTGTATTTACTGCGTTTAACTGAAGCTTGTACTTAGGGGCTGCTACGTCGGATCACTCCCACCATCCCCGCACAAAGTTATCCTCAGCAAATCCTTTGGCCTTCCTGTGGTTTAATATCTGTTTATCTCCCTTTGGGGAGCAGGTTTGTCTGTGGGGAAGCTGCTGTAAGGCCATTCCAGGTGATCCCACAGAATCCCTAAGGTTGGAAAAGATATCCAAGATGGTCAAGTCCTACCATTGACCAAATATCATCACACCCATTAAAAAATATTGAGTTTAAGTGTCACATCTCATTGTTTTTTAGAACTCTTCCAAGGATGGTGACTCCACCACTTCCCTGGCGAGCCTGTTCCAATGCTTAACCACTCTTTCAGGGAATAATATTTTCCTAATATCCACCTGCACCTTTCCTGGTGTAACTTGAGGCCATTTCCCCTTGTCCTGTCACTTGTTCCCTGGGAGAAAATCCTGATTCCCACCTGGCTACAGCCTCCAGTCAGGCTGAGAGCAATATGATCTTCCCTGAGCCTTCTTTTCACCAGAATAAACTCCAGATGTCCATGGAATCCCAAGGATGGCCTTGGGATCAGCCCTGGCTGGCTGCAGCCTCTCCCAATATCCCTTTGAGATGTTTAGGAATTAATATGCATCTCATATGGAGGGTGAGACTTGACCCCATTGGTCCAGACATTTGGGCTCATTCTGCCCCTTTTAGGAACCACCTCGTGGGATTATTATTTTTTGTAATCCTAAATAATTTTATGTCAAAAGTTGTATCGAGGGGCGGGCTCCGGTTTGCTGCTCTGCCTGGTGTGACAATAAACGATTTTAGCAGAAAGAAATTTATGAAAAAAAAGAGTTTTGATTTTATTTTTCAATTTATCAGAAGTTTTCTCAGTAAAACAAACCCCGTTTTTTACAGACTGTTTGTCCTGTGGGTGGGGGAGGGCTCTTAAATATAGATCCCGAGCTCCAGGCCCTGTCAAGGATCCCAGTCTGAGGCTAAACTGTGGGAAAACACCACTAGAGGTCACTCAACATTAATTGTTGCCTAATTAGCACGTTTTGACCCTACATTTTAGGTCATCCTACCACTTTCATACTTTCAGCATCGTCAGCTTTGACTCCTCAGCTAATTCTGCCAAAACTCAGAAAAGCTGGAGACAGAAAATTTTCCTTCAGCTCTTCCCTCATATGACTCTTCCCAAGGCTCCCAAATCAGCTTTGCCATAGACTCTGCGGGCAGCAAATCATTCCTTCCTCAGCTTTGAGCTTAATAAAGCTGGCAGTGATGGACCTCTGGAAATGCTGGGTTTAGAGGCACTCAGCCCTGGCTGTGTTATCTCAAATAGCTGCTCGCCCATTTCAAAAATTAAACCAAAATGAATTTTACAAGTGAGGGGGATATATGGGAAAATAATGTCTTCGATGTTTTCAGGTCCTTCCCCAAGCACATTGTAGCCCTGTACCTCTTTAACCAATGATAAATAGGAAAAAAAAGTAGGTCTTTGTAACAATTAACTAAAAAAAGAGGTAAAACTAAGTTTAAGTTTGATTAATGGGTATCTGCTGAACTATCTCTGCGTGTGTTTAATCAAAAGCAGATGTTCTATTTGCAGGGATTTCTCCCATGATCTCGGAAAACAATGGTAGCGATTTGTTTGCCCAAGACAACAGGGAAAGGGAGAGGAAATTAGTGTGTTCTACAAGGTTAAGATCACCCACTGCTGGTGCCATGCCCATAACCCCTGGTGGATGTTATCAAATATATCAGGAGAACTGAATCCTCCCATCTTTCAGCTGATAATTGTGTTCAACCAAAGTCAGCCTTTCACTTCAAACCCAGCTCAGTGCAGGAAAAGCCTTGGGCAGCCAAGCTCTCCAAAAGGGTGCTCTATCCAAAATGACCAATTCTTATTTAATTTCTCTTTTTTTGGGTCACTGCTGATCCTCTCCTCCTCTTCCCCCTTCCACTCAGCTGAATTGGCAAAGGCTGGATTAGCCACTTTATCCTTATGTATGAGCATGGCAACTGTAAAGGATATTGCAATTTCCTGAAAAATCATTCAGTGTTTCCTGAAAAATCATTCAGTAACCTCTCAAGACCAGCACACGTGCAGCTGGAGGAGAAAACATTAACCACCATTAGCCATCACCACTGTGAGTGAGAAATTTATCAGAGGCTCTGGTTTTCTAGTTCCTACATCAAAGTGATAAATAAATAGATGATCAGCATCCAAAAAGTCACAATGGCTTCTCTCTCTCCACTTCGTAGAGAGATTAATCTTGCAGAGGTATAAAGCAGAATTAGCCAAAAAATAGCAAGCTCATAGTCCGGACTAACAGAATTTAGATTTCATTATCATTTTTTTAAACAGTGAACCGTCCTCTAAGCTTCTACCCAAGAAGATTGTAGGGCCTGTGGTGATGACAAGAGGTGCTGATTTTAAACTAGGAGAGGGTAGATTCGGGTCAGATTTAAGAAAGAGAGGGTGGTAAAACTCGGGCACAGGCTGCCCAAAGAGGGGGTAGATTCCTCACCCCCGGAAACATTCAAGGCCAGGCTGGATGGGGCTTGGAACAACCTGGTCTAGTTGAAGACGTCCCATGGCAGGGGTGGCACTGAATGACCTTGAAAGGTCCCTTCCAACCCATCCAATGATTTATTTGATTTCAAGGTCTTCCATGATCTGAGACGTCCTCCATCTGCTCATACTTTGTGTGTGCTACAGGCATCACCTTTCTAATACTGATGGAATTCCTGTCTGAAATGATCATTCAGTCACATCTGCCTGTTTATCACTTGGATCTTTGGTGACCTCTTTTTGGCTCCCTCTTAGATTTTTTGGCTCCCTCTTAGATTTTTGGGTCCCTCTGAGGAAGTTCTTAGCTGGCCACATCCCCTTTCCTTAGCTCCTGTTGCATCCCCAAAGATTCCAACTGTGTTTGAATTTAGAATCTCCATATCAGCCCTGCAATTCCTGTGTTCTACAAAGTGCTGGATAAAAAGATTAAGGGCTGCTGAACAGAAACACAGCTAAAAGGACAAGTTTATCCAAGCCTCTTCTTTGGAACATCTCTGCTACTGGAGACCTTACTCCAGAATGGGTCAAAGAGTTATTTAACACACTCAGAAATATTTGCTGAACTGTCATCGTGCAACAAAACTCGACTTTTAAAGCCAAAGCTCTAATCCTGATGTGGGGAAATGGAGGAATGGGTTTGCTTTTTTTCCAAATATTTGGTCTAATGAAGGGAAAAGCCCTCACTGATGAAAAGTTGATGCAAAAGGCAAATGGCTGAAGAGTCTCAGTGGGGAAAGTCAAAATCAAGTGGGCTTAGTCAAAGAAACCGTCACTCCTTTTCAAGGGAAATTACAGCTTTTGACATACAAATTGCTGCACAACTCCAGAAGTCTTGAATTCCAGCTCCCTGAAAGGATCAGTTGCCCCAGCTGGGTCACCACAGGGTGATTTTGGCCAATTATCCTCTTGTTCCCTGATCAATCTATTTTTCTGCCCATTCTTATACCAGCACCTATTCTAAAATATTCTCGTTTGGGGCAAATCACCTCCTGTTCCTCTCCCTTTCAGCTCCCCAAAAAGATCATTGGCAGCGCAGCAAAGTTCCTTGCAAGATTTCTACCCAGCTGACACAACAATTTGCACAGACTTCTCCTTTCCCGCCCTGCAAATCTGCTTTTTATTCTTATCCCTCATCATAGAAAAAGCTCATTTTCAAATTACAACACCTAAATCCCAGTCCCATGAGGGTCTTCTCAATCCCCTGCACAGTTTGAAGGGAAATATTAGAAAATAAGGAAAAAACAAACTTTTTTTTCTGGTTGAAAACATGCACAGATGTTCTTTAGCCAATATATGGATTAGATAATGCACTTGTCAGAGACACACTTTTTTATCAGACTTTTAAAAGCATTTTATGCTGAAGAATAAATGCAGTATTTCTGATCAATCTTAAAACCTTCATCGAGGATAAAATCACTTTTGTACACATAGTGGGGTTTGGGTGCTTTGATTTTTGCAATAATCCAATAAAAGCTCAAAAATTATCACTGAAAACGAAGGGAAATCAACCAATTTTGATGTATTAGTGAAATTATAAAGCACAACTCACTGTGGGCACTATAATTGAGTGCATGGAGCTGATGGGCAGCTGAACTCATCTGCCATAAGTTTTTTATTTCAAACTAATCCATAAACTGCTTTTTCAATTCTCTAAAAGCACATAAAACACCAACAATTCTTTTAGAGTGTCCCCATCAATCCAATCAAAAAAATCATGGGTTGCAAATGATCACCCATAGCTGTGATACTAAAAATATCCTGGTTATCAATCTAAAACCGGTTTTGCAATGATGTTGGCCAGGATATTTTGCCTCATTACTTCATGGTTCTCATTCTGTTGTTTATTGTCCTTCCTGTCATCTTATATTTATATCATTTGGCCTCCATCTTCCGTAGCAATTAAAAATGGCATTTCTTTAACCCTGATTTTGCTGGTTTTATGGTGCTTTCCACACATTTCCATCCCTGGACTGGAATTTATTGTCACCGCCAGTCTCTGTGCAATGACCTCCCCCACTAAAAAAAAAATAAAATCTTTAAATATTTGATTTACTCCATTCTTTGTTTTTGTTATTTTACCTCGGTGGGATATGTGGCTCCATAGACAACCTTTGGCACACACAGTCACCAGCTCAGCAGAGAGACCCTGGAAATGCCTGGATTTCTGCACGTGGATTCCTTTTGTCACTGGGCATGGTAAATCCTGGAATCGCTGCAGCTTGGAAACTGTCCCGGACAGGGCACACAGGGGACACTGGGAATCACACATTGGACTCCAACTCTCAGCATTTAGGGACAAAATCTTGGATGTGGGAAGGAAAGAGGGGCTCAGCCAATATTATCTGGTAATGTGAAGATAACCACAGCTAAAAAGGCTTTGTGTGTCCAGAAAAGGAGCTGTTAGACTGGATTAGATTGGACTGGGACAGGGAGGATCAGTGGAGAGGAGGCCTGACAGTGAATTCATTCTAATCTGCAGTAGATATTATAAAGTGCTGCTTTGCTGGTTGCATTCCCCCAAAGAGCTTCCCCAAGAACTCTGTGTATTAGGGGTAGTCTGGAGCTCAGTTTTTAGGATTGGCTTCAGACATTTTTAGGAGCCCAAAGCTGGAGTCCTGAAGCCCATGGACAAGTCATCAGGAATTCAGCACATGCTGTGTGAGGGCCACCAGTGGCTTTACCTCTCTCAGAGGAGGTGATGCCTTAAATTTTATCTTTCATGTATTTCAGGTTCTGTGCTGCCCAGGGGTGCAGTTCTGAGCTCACAGTCAGTGTCACTCAGCTCTGCACACAGCAGGGACACAAAACAAATCCCTTTTCTGATGGACACCAAGGACAACTGGTACAACTTTCAGGCCCAAAAGCACAAACAAGGGTGGCTGAAGGGAGGAACAAGAAGGATGAGACCTCACAACCTGAAGCTGGAATTTGACAATTAAACCCCAAAATGCAAATAGACAAAAGTTGTAAGTGTGAGACTTTGTGACTTGTCAGCCATTTTGTGTTCATTGACCATTTTGTGTCCACTCTGGGTGTAGCCCTGGCCAGGCTCTTGTCTTGTCCAAGGTGGATCCTTAAAGGCCTTTTAATAAATCTCTACTTTATTCTCCAGCTCTGTCCAGTCTCTGTTCCAGGTCAGCCTTCCCAAGCCATCAGAGTAACCTCTAAAACTTATTTCAATGGCAAAGCATTTCCATCCACCAACATTCCCACCAGGAGGTAGTTTTTTTCTTTCACCAGGAAAAGGTTCTTCTTCCCCCAGAGGGTGCTGGGCAGCCCAGGCTCCCCAGGGAATGGGCACTCAGGGATGCACTGGGTGGGATTGTTGGGGTGTCTGTGCAGGGACAGGAGCTGCACTGGAGGATCTTGATGGGGCCTTTCCAGCTCAGGATATTCCATAATTCCACAATGTTTGACTGGAAGTTGTGGGAGGCACAGAGAGGTTAATCTGCACGACCTGCAGGGGTGCCACACAGATGCTCTTTCCCTTCCTCACATCCTCTGCCATGTGTCTTGTTAAACACTGGCCCAGCTCTGTCCCCCAGCCTGGAGGTCTGAAATGAAATGACAATCTGCTCCTCTGCTCCTAACTGGAACTCGAGCAGAGAAACTTCACCAGAGAACAACGATGAGCTGCTTTCCCTGCATCCCTCTTTATCTCCATTTTTATTTTTATGGTGTCTCATCTGCTCTGCTGAGCTGCCAGTCACCTCCTGGTGACTCTGTCCCTCCCTGAGAGCTCCTGGGGCTGTCTGCCTGTCCCTCAGCTGTTTTCAGCTCCCCAGGCTGGGACATCCCACCTGGAAGCTGGACCTGTGGACACTGTGACTGCTCAGAAAGTGCCTTTCAGTCCTGGATCTCTTCATTTCCCCCCTGGCAGCTGGAGCTGAGCTCGGAGGAGCTCCCTGCTAATGAGGGAGCTCCATTCTCTGATCCTCCCCTTGCTTGGCTCTGGTGGCTGAATTGCCTCTGGCTCACCTCAATCAGCTCCATTTATTCCCGGGTTTTGAGTAGGTGCATATGAAAGCCTCGCTGATGGAGATATCACATGGCTTTGCTTTGCCTGCAGACAATGATTTCATCTTAATAAAGTCAGATTCTGGCTCTGCCTGCTGCACTGTCGAGCGAGCTCTCCTACAAGCCCCACAATGCAGCAGCTTTGTGAGGGGGAAAAAAAAAATACTGGACAGAATAATTTCTTTTTTTTCTCTCAATAATCCTGAAAATGAGCCATGACTGACAAGTGGGAGCAAGGAGGATTTGAAGCATTTGAATTTCTTTCTCCAGTGTATTTTATATTGAAACTGTGATGCCACTGTCACTGAAGGAAGAGTTATGAGAGGGTTTAAAGGGTTAAGACCTTCACATGCCCGAGGACACTTTTAAGCCCTGGTTTTTTGTACTGCTCTGTCCTATCAGGTTTCTTTCTCCCTCTGGTCAAAATAGTAACTTATATAATTGCCTAATTCACATGAATTTGCAAGGCAACGGATGAAATGAAAAAGCTCCTGGGGAAACACCAGCACTACACAAAAATACACATAAATCAAATAAGCACCTCCAACACCTGAAGTGACACGTGGCCACATCGAATTCCCGCGCTGCAAACTGCTCAGTCCAGGAAACAGAGAAAAAAAACACAGAGCAGGAGGCAAAAATGTGCCAGTCAGCCCCTTCAGGAGGCTGTGGGTTCATGCCACTGGCAGGGGCTGCTTGGAATTGGTGCTCCTCAATCCTTTGACCCATTTGTTCCTTGGGTGTAACAGCTGCCCACAGGTTGTACCTGCACGGGTGAATCGAAGGCAGAACATTGTGGTTGCTTCTTGTACTGATAAATATTTCAGCAGAAAGTCTAAGTGCTCCTTCTGCAGAGCCTGATCCTTCTCTGCCCCGAGAGGCAGAAAAAGCAACTGGCAAATTGTTGCCCATAATGGAAAATTAAAAAAAAAAAAATAGAAATAAAAATGTTGGTAAGCTTGTGGTAATGGATCGCATATTTTAAATTGATTTTCGTTTCTTAGGAGGAATTGAAGCAGTTGGATTTCTTTTTTCAGGGTATTTTATATTGAAACTGGATGCCACTGTCACTGCTTGAAGGGTGTCCTTCAACCCTTTGTCCTGGTTCAGGGTTATCAGAGCATTATAGAGCTAAGACCTTCACATGCCTGAGGACATTTATAAGCCCTAAAATTCCACCTAAACCCTAAAACCCTAAAATTCCACCCTTCTGTTCCCCTTTTTGTTTTATTTCCAACAGCCAGCCCTGCCCCTCTACGTAGGTCAGCCCTGAACGGGCTGCACTTCAAGGCTCTTCCCTTCATGAAATTTTTTCTAGGAAGAAGGAAAAAAATAAAATCTCAGCCACTCAAAGTTGGAGCATCCTTCTCCTGTCTTCCCCCTTTTAGTGCCAAGAGGGAGATTTACCCACCTCCCACCCCGGTGATGCCCGACAGCAAAATATCCTGACTCCAAACAGCGTCCCCCAAGCTCACAGGCAGCTCCAGGATTCTGGGATGAGCAATCCCAGCTTCAGCAGGAACCCTGCAAATAATATTTGTACAGCTCCCAGGACAAACAAACACGGGCGGGAAGCATTTACAAACCCAGGCTGTGTTAATTGCTTCTGGGAGTGTCTGCAGATGAGCCTACCTGAAAACATCGGAGGGTTTTGATGAAAAACTCGGAGATCGTGGCACACGGACAACAAGGCAAACATTTCCTTCATTTCCTCGCTGGATTTGGAAATTAAAAAGGAAAGGAGCCACATCTGTGCTCAGCAGCCCATTTCCAAGCTCCCCATCCAGCTGTGTTGGACACTATGGATTGAGTGGATCCTAAATGTGGGATTTACTCCTAGAACCTCAAGTGTTGCACCTCTTGGGGTATTTATTGCTTGGAAATCAGGAATTCGTGAGGAAGAAAAGGTGAAGGAGGAGAAGTAAATCAATATTTACTTCTAGGATCACCCTTCATCCTCAAGTCTCCAATGAGATTTGGCTTGTGGAGATATTTTCCTCTGAGTTTTGGTAAAGCCTGTGGTATAAAAGTTGTTTGACTTGCTGGGAATATTATTTCTATCAGAAGAGCCTGCACCTCATGGGGTATTTATTGCTTGGAAATCAGGAATTCTTGAGGAAGAAAAGGTGAGGGAGGAGAATTAAATCAATATTTCCTTCTAGGATCACCCTCCATCCTCAACTCTCCAACGAGATTTGTCTTGTGAAGACATTTTCCTCTGAGTCTTGATAAAACCTGTGGTGTAAAAGTTGTTTGACTTGCTGGGAATATTATTTCTATCAGAAGAGCCTCTCAGGCAGAGAATAAAATTCCAAAATAGGGTTTTATGTGGCCATATCTTCACTGATTAAAAATAAAGGAGTAAAATAAAGTAAAGCAATGACTTTCCACTGGTTTTACTCATATTTATTTTATGTGTCAGGAAATTTTCGCTGTTTCAGTGGGAACTGCAGTTATCTTCAGCCTCACTAGAAGTTTTACTTCTATTATTGTGAAATACCCGGTTATTTTTCTCAATTGGTGAAAGCAAAGTAAGAAATGTAAATACACTTCCTTATTTCTGAGTGCTGGTGTGGAGTTAGCTTGGGGAAAGCTGGAAAATGTTGCTATCAAGAGGAAAAAAAAATCACAGTTTTGTGTTTTATGATTCCTGAATCCATTCTGTTTCATCCTAAACCAGGAGGGAATTTTCACTGGAACCCTAGAAATAAACTGGAAACAAGACAAGGAAAGGAGTCAAAGTGACTCTTTGGGCACTGTGATCTTTATTTTGGGTAATAAATGTGAAGACTGGAAGAAGGCAATGAAGAATGGCTTGGAACATATTCCTCAGAAATGCATATTCTAAATAAATCTCAATTCCTTTCAACAGAATTCCACAGCTAACTTTCTAAATGTCTTTGTCACTGTTCACATTAGGCTTTATTTCGCTAATTTAAGTTCACCCCCAGAATTTTCCCTACATTTTTGGTGGGAATTACCTAAAATCTTGTCAATTCTTTATTTCTTATACACTGGGTTTCCTCCTAGGATGTTTAGGGCTGTGATTTGTGGGACAAATCCTAAAAGATTCTGATCCGGCCTCAATCGATGTGGAAATCTCTGTTTTCTTGCATCCTGGCCCAGAACTTTGTGGAATTTCATGAGTAAATATTGGATTGAATTTGTCAAATCCATGAAGTTGGTTTTTGCCACTGAAGGATTTCACTGTGGAGGATGATTTAGGGGCTTTGAATGTTGTTCTCGCCCTCGATGTTATGAAATTCATCTGTCCATGCTCCCCAAATCCCTTCCAGCTGTTTCAAAAGAGCATTTATTAACATCTGCAGCAAGGTTGGTGTTGCTCCACAGGAGATATCAGAAGAAACCCCGTGGAATCAGTCAGAACATGTCTGGCTCTCAGCATTGCAGCTGAATTTTTTAGGAGAAACTGTAAAAAATGCCAGTAGCACAAATTTTCTTCCTCGTTCCTCACGTTTCTCCATCTGAAGAAATCAAAATAAATATAAAAGGGCTCCACAGTGAGCCTGTGCCTGACATGTTTGAATGTGGGTTAAGAAGACCAAAAAAAAAAAAGGAAAAATAATTATTATGCCTCGCAAGACACCCTCAGAGTCAACAGTCCGTGAGCGAGTAATTTATGTCGACATATCAACATTGCAAATCGCCAACGTCCTCTTTAAAAAAACCAATATTTCTTCTAAATTTCCTTCAGATGGGAATGACTGATGCCCAAGAAAATGCAAAAGGACCTTGAAAGGAAAGGCTGCTGCAGTGGCTTGCAGGGACACGCTCCTCCCGAGTTTCCAGCACAATTATATGCTTATTACTTCGGAAGAGTTCGAAAACAAGCAAGCTGCAGCTTTTAATGAAGCTTTCATAGCAGTGAGAACTATGAAAAAGCATTTAAAGCAGCTCATCTCCTCCTCTATTCAGGCTCTCTTTCATTTCCAGAGGCAGTTGCGAGGAGAAATTGGATGCCATCCAGTTTGGGTTTATAAGGAAGCAGAAAAGGAGATAATGGCGGAAGTTTGTGCTTTCTTCCCCTCCATGTAAATTTGATCATCTTCAACGTTTGATCAGATTTTGAGGAACACAAGACAAAAAAAAACCCACAAAAAACAAAAAACAAACCACCAAAAAACCCAGCAGATATTTCCAACCGTGCATTTTAAAAACCTCAAAAGAGCTTTGCAGAGCCTCCCTGCATCCAGAGCTGCTTCAGACTTTTTATTATTTTTGGGGGGAAGATGTAGAACATAACCAGTTACTTAGCCCTGGCATCTGATTATAAAATCCTGACTCAGAGCATCTCCAAGTTCTGCTTACAATGCACAGACATACATCCAGCCCTTTGTACTGTCAGGCTGCCTCCCTAACAAGCCAGAAATATGTATGTGAGTGGAGAAGACATTCCAGGATCAGAGGAACAGTCACTTAACGATATGTCACGGAGACTGATCCCTCTGTCAGCCCACAAAAACGAAATGTGACCCCAAAGGAGACATCTTTTATTAGGGGCGATGCGATTTTCTTGCCCTTTGATGGCGTTTTTTTTATTGCCAGCATTATTCACAATTCCCTAATTAGAGAGGATAACGTTGGTTTTTTTTACTCTTCGGTTTGGGTGCACACAGGTGTATTTGTGCAATAATATTTGGAATAATATCGCTTTTCCTTTCTGTTGTTCTGTACAGAGTTCAGTGGGCCACAGTATTTTCCTCTGAGTCTGTTCTAATGCTGTGATCTCACATATGAGGGAAGATGAGGCTGAGCAGTCTGTTCATTTGTTTTTCAGTTTTAAAAAAGCTCATTTGAAACTTTGCAACCCAAGCTTATTTCAGGTTTTATTTCTAAAAGCACGCTTAACCCTTTCAGTGAAAAAGGTAACAGGTGTCCAAATTCCGGCACCTGAATTCAGGATCTCACCTTCCCTTTGGTGCTCCTGGCTTTGTGTGCCAACATGGAACACAAATCCCCAACGTGTGAAAGATAAAGCCGTTGCTTTGGAGGTGCCTGAAACTTGACACTGGGAATTTACAAAGGATATTGGTTTTGCTTTGTCTGTTTGCTTTCATACGAGTTGCTGTTCACGGCAGAGTATAAAGCCTCAGCTTGAACAAAATATGGGATATTTCCCAGCAAGTTTCTGGGCAGTTGTGAAGAAACCTCATCACACAGCAAAGTATTGACACCAGAGAGTACAAACTGCCCCAAATCTTCTTTTTCCAGACCTTGGAACGTCACGACTCTCTGGCATTTTGAGGGAAGTCGTGAATGAATTCCCTGCTCAGGATTTCACTTGACAGACCCAGCACAGCCCTAAATGCCAGCTGTGGGGAAGTGATTCCTCTATTTGTTTGTTTTTTCTGTCCACATTTCACCGCCCAGAAACCAAGGAGGGGATTTTACAGCAGGGCTGGTGAAGTTCTCCAACTGCAACCCAGCTGTAAAACACACGGCAGAGTTTTCTCCTTGTTACTTCCTGGCAGTGAGTTTTGGTGCTGTCAGTTAAACCCACCTCAGAGAAGGAAGAAAAAAATAAAAGAGAGAAATGACTGCTCAGTGAATCTTAGAAGAATTATGGAGTTGTACAGCCCCAGAAGGATTTTAGGCAGTTTTATATTGCCCGGCTCAGCTCACATTTATTTTGTCTGTCTCAGTGTCTGAGCTATGTGCTGGGTAGAGAAAACTTCCTCTGCTGACTGATGGATCTGAGCAATCTGGTGTGGATCCGGCTGGATGAAACAGAAAAGAGAGTTCTTAGCTGCACAGAAGGCCAAAATCTTTATTGTATATTTATTTTATTATGCTATAGTGCATTTAATGCAAGCATCGACTGGAGTGTGTTAAAAATTAGTTTTTACATCGAAAAAAAACAGAGTCAGTAAAGCATTAGGAATTTTTTAACTGTTAAATGCTTCCATATAAACTTAGTTATGTCCAACTGCTTGAACTCAGAGGAGGAATAACTGCAGCAATCTGGAAATTTGTGCTGCAAATGTTACCCTCTTCTAAATAAAAACATAAACATATCCTAAATCAGAGTAATTATCCAATTGTGCTGGTTTCTGGCTACGTGAGACACTCAAAAAGTCTCCCAAGAACCTGGAGATGCTCTGAGGAACGTGTTCTGCCAGTGAAGATTGATCCAGTTTCACCTGATCAGATTTTCCATCCTGGTTTGAGCAGTGCAATTTGCCCTCCTCAGCACGCTGCCTTGCATTCATATATGTAGAGAAGAACTGGATTGATTATCTTCAGGCTTCCTGCCACTAAACTCAGCAAATTAGCTGCTCATGATTCCAGCAAATGACTGCTCTTATTTTTTTTTTTTTTTTTTCCCTGGTGCTCCGGGAGAAATTGAACTGCAAAGCTTTGGCTGGGAAGCTGAGAACCTGTTCAGAAATTCCCCAAAGAAGAAAAAGCTGGAGAGCTGCTGTTAGAATTGACCAAGAGGTACAGGAAAATATGGGATGGTTCTGGTGTCCCAGAGATTCCAAGGAAATGGAGCTCTGTTTCTCTGGGTGCCTTTTCTGCTGGGTGAGATCGGGTGCTGTGAGTCACATTCACACAATCATGGATGGTTTGGGTTGGAAGGGACCTTAAATCCCCTCATGGGGACTCCACCACTGCCCTGAGCAGCTGTGCCAGGGCTGGAAAACCCTTTTCATGAATAATTTTCCCAAATATCCACCCTGAGCCTCCCCTGGCCCAGCCTGAGGCCGTTCCCTCTCCTCCTGTCCCTGTTCCCTGGCAGCAGAGCCCGATCCCCCCCGGCTGTGCCCTCCTGTCAGGGAGTTGTGCAGAGCCACAAGGTCCCCCCTGATCCTCCTTTTCTCCAGGCTGAGCCCCTTCCCCAGCTCCCTCAGCCCCTCCTGGGGCTCCAGACCCTTCCCCAGCTCCCTCAGCCCCTCCTGGGGCTCCAGACCCTTCCCTGGACATGCTCCAGTCCCTCCAAGTCCTCCTTGCAGTGAGGGGTCCAAAGTGACCCCAGTTCTGGGGGTGTGACCCCAGCAGTTGGCAGTGCAGGGGGATTTCACTGCCCTGGTTCTCAAGCAGGATGCCATTCCTCTCAATTAATTCTGGCTTTTCCCAAGAGATTCATCTTTATTCCTTTGAATCTGAAGATGAGACCAGAAACCAGGAGCAAACCCACCTCTAGAAATCAGGGTTAAAACTGAACTTCACCAAGCTTCCACTTCTCAGGATTTTCCTTGTGTCCAGCCACAGTTGATGCAGTGAAGCATTTCACAAAGCATCTCCAGCCTCAGCTGTGGGGTCTGGGACAAATCACTTTAATTTTGTCTCCTGGTTTTCCTTTCACCTTAACAATGCACTTTCTGCCACCTGGGAGAAACTGCTTATTTCCTTTGGCCCTCGCATGGACTCTGAGTCCAAATGAGGAAAGATAATCCAGCATTTCTCAACTGTACTCTCT
>VZDJ01000301.1:9018936-9040274 GCA_008694505.1 Cyanoderma ruficeps | reverse complement strand
AAAAAAAAAAAAAGAAAAAAAAAGAAAAAAAGGAAGTGAAAAAAGCTAATTTCAAGCGGGGAGGAGTTGTGATTCTTCCAGGAGTAAAAAGACATTTTTCAGTTTTGAGAATATTCTGCTGCAGTATCACCAGCTGAGCTAAATCTGCTGAGAGCAGACGTGGCTTTGCCAACACAGGGTCCTTGGTGGGAAGGCATTTGAGGGAAAATCCCACTTTTCAGGGAAAATATGGCTTGAAATGCCTCAGGGAGAGGGAAAGCTCAGAGCTCCAGGAGTTTGGGTTGCAGCTCTGGGCATTCACTTGGTGTTTATCATGAGAAAAACTTTAACCAAGTTCAGATTCACGGGGTTTTTTTTTTCTTCTCTGACCATTCATTTGACCTAAACAATCCCCTTCTCTGAATAGAAATTTGTCAGATGAGTTTCCTAGACCCTGAAGGAGGAGGATGAAGCTCTGTGAGTTCTGTGTGAACCCCAACCCCACCCAGTGCAATGTGACCATTTCTCTCTCTCATTTCTCCTCAATCTCAGGGATTCCAACCCCCCCCTCCCTCTTCCTTTGTCTTTTAAATGTTATTTGTATCATTTTATCCTCCTTGCTCGTTTTTTATCCCCCCCTTCCATAAAACCCAATAAAATATTAATGTGGCATAACAAATCTGTCTGTGCTGGGAGTCTCTTGGAACTATTGATGAAGCCATGAATAAATGATGAATCTTGATTTTGCTTGTGGTATATCAGATTTCACGTGGTTATTACATTTTCTGTGAAGCAAGCTCATCCAGCAGAGGTTTTGGTTTTGTTTGCCTGCTTTTATTTTAGGTAGCCCTTTGATTTATTAACCTTTAGGGAAAGGTAATGTCTGATGCAGTGTAACCTAAAATATGAAAATTCCACTTGGATCGATTTTTTGTAGCTTTTGTTATCTGGAAAAGAAAAAGAAAAAAAGAAGGGAAAAACCAAACCTCTGCTTATCTCAGGAAAAAAAAAAACCCAAATATTTTATTTTTCCTTATGCTGTTGAGCTGCCTCTTCCAATATCACCTTGGCCAAAGGAAAAAACTTCCAAATGTGATGAGTAGTGCTTACAGTAAAAAAAAAAATCCCCCAAACCTTGAGTATTGTAGAAATAATTCTATTTTCTTTGGGAAATAGGTCTCTCTTTAGCAATCTTAAGACTTTTATTCCAGTTAGAGGCTAATTTGAAAATTTAAGTGTGGGTTGCTCTTTTTCTGTCTTTTTCTTTTTTTTTTTGAGGGAGATTGATGCCAAAATAAATCTGAAATAGTTTTTCTGGAGATGTCTGCACTGCTGAGAGTTTTCCTGCTTTACTGACAAAGGATCTGCTCATTTGGGCATCTTATTCCTGAAATAACCTGATCAAAAATGGGGGTTTTTATAACCCGGATTTTTCAACAATCCACTGAAGGGAGGCAAAAGAGAGTTTGGAGTTAAATCTCTGAAACAAAGAATTCCTGATGTACAGCTGTCACTTCCAGGCTGAAAACAAGCAGAGCTGCTGGCAGAAATTAAGAAATCCCTGCCTGTTTAGGCTCTTCCACTCATCCCTGTGGGCCACGCAATGTTCAGAGCATAAAATTCCCTGCTCCAGAAATGCAGGTGAAAATGCTGATAAAATGAACCTCAGGAATTGAGTTAGGAGAATAAAACCTCCCAATCTTTTAATGAAAAGTGTGCTGTGTGTTTAGAACAATTTGCATGTAGGAAAAGAATAAGGAAGATGGCTGGGAATTCTTAAAAGAAATTAATACAGAAGTTACATTATGATACAATGTTAATGTTTGAAATTTTTAAAAGACATTCTGGAAGATCTTTTCCAATTTGAAACTGCAGGTAGTAACATATAATAAATTCATAATTGTTGTTTGAGCCTATTTCTTCTCGAATATTTCTCAGGTAAACTCTGCCTTATGCTTAAAATGACACGAAGCCCAAAAGTTCTGCAAAGGCCACCCAAGGAGGAGACAAGAAAAGGGGAATTGAAATTCATGAGGAGAAAAGTGAGGAAATCTGACACTCGGGCAATGTCACCTGATAAAACTCCTCGAAACTCGCAAGGCAGAGCTCTGAGGGAAAATTCAATGTTTGGCTCATAGTCCTTTCAATACATTAATGATTATTATTAATTATCAATAAGAACGGACAACATATCAATAAGAATGGATACAGTGAGAAGGCAAAGCAGGACGGAGGATTTTGATGTTTTCTTCTTTGTTTTAAGCACAGCTCACCTGCACAAAACATCCAAAGAAGTGTTTTTCCTTCGTGCATTCCAGTAATTCAGTTCCTTAAGATGCAAATCATTAGGATTAATAATTAGGAACAAATAGAACCCAAATCGTTAGGATTAATAATTAGGAACAAACAGAACCCGAATTCTCCAAGAGTGTTTCCTGTTTTAGGTGTGCAGCGTCACTCCCGTGGGTCTGGCTTATCTCTTCCACATCTTTGCATTACTGAGTAAAGCATTTGAGAGTTCTCATAGAAATAAAGGGGTTTTCCCCCACCTTCCCTGAGGAAAAATGGATAATTACTGGGTAATTTCAATTGAATTCCCAGACCCTTGGGAGAGGGGGCAGCACCACCACATCTACTTGGTACTTCTGCTGCCCACCTCTTTCCAAAGCCTGGAACTGGCTGAATCCATAAACTCCTGACAAAAAGAGTGGGAAACGTGCAGTTGGATGAGAAAAGGCAGCTCAGAGGAGTGCACGGGGAATGCAGATGAGTTTCTCCATCAGGCCTGAGCGTGGCACTGAGGGATTTCCATGGGATGGATGTGACAAACGGCCAGGGCAGCTCCAACCCCAGCTGCAGCCACCCTTCAGGCAAACACAGGAGGGGCTGCTCTGAAGTCACTCCTCAAACCACTCTGCTCACGACAAAAAATAAAAGATGGTGATAGGATTTGTGCTGCCTAAAAAAATGAGTCACATTTGCTGGGCAGTGAGAAAACGCATTGCATCCTCTTTGAGAGGAAAAATCACAGGTTTCTACCTTTTTTACCCCCCCTTTTTTTTTTCTGTAGTGAAATGCTCCCTAGAGGAATGATGGTCGTTGTCTCCTGTGGATCTCAGACAAAAGAGGCTGCTTTATCGATCTCCACTCCTTGCTGCAAAGTTACAATTAAAAATAAGTATTGAAGCTGATTCCAGCCTAACCTGGCACTCCAGAGCTGGCTGTGCACAATAAAAATCACCTCATGTTCTCCTCATCAGGAGAGCCCTCACTGATCCAATTTCAGAGTTCTGCAGTGGTAATTGAAGGCTGCAGGAGGTTGTTCTGCACAAGCTCAGATTAGGACTTAGCTGAGAACGTGTCAGATGCAGCCACAGCTCAGCCCCATCTCCTGCAGATTTTGGGGGAGGATTAGGACAGGGCTGAAGGTGAGAAGTCCAGCACTCTGCACACTCGAGAATTAAGAGTGTTTAAATACACCAGGCAGTGGAAATGTGTTGTTTATAATTAGCAATTACTTCTAAAAATGGTATTAATCTTTTCCAGTGTGAACTTCTGTGCTCTGACAGCTTGGTTGGGTTTTTCTGGCTGGGAGGAAGGATGATAACACCGCCAGATGATCTGTCTCTGAGACAGGAAGATCATTCTCTGAGTACATAAACAGTATGAATATATATGCCATGAATATATTTATAAATATGGCCAGGATAGGATCTGTTTAAACAGGAAAGGTCAGGATTGAGCCCTCAGGAATCTCATTTCAGACAAACCGAAGCCTGCGCTTCTATCACTGTTTACATGCGCTCGCTCACATTTCACACTGGAAATTGCCTCCATTAGAGTTTATTTTATACTTTGCTTGCAACTGGAACTGAGTAATTTTTTAATATATTGAGTTCTCAGACCTTGGGACATTGCTGTGCAAAGGTGCTGTACCTTTGGAAAGCACCTCAGTCCTTGTGCAGTCTGTCCTGGAATCCACCACCACCCCAGAACCCCAAATTTCCCCATTTTTCTGCATTTCTTTTTAAAAAATGAGTAAATAGGCTGTGATCTTATCCAGCAACTGATTTGTGGAGCTGCTGATCTTATATGCTTGGGTGGCAGATGGATGGTGCAAGCTGTAAAATACTAAGGCAAAGAAAAGGGTAGCCTGTGAGATTACTAATCAATTTTCCAAAGAACTGTCTTGCAGAAGGGCCAGCTGTAAATTGTTTCATATTTCTTTTTAATTTACACAAAACCATCTAAGGTGACCTGCTGGCATCTGTCTGTGTTGACTTTCGTGTATTTTATTGGTCTTTTAGCGCTGCTTCTATTGCTCATCAGCTACTCTGAATGTGTCTGTAAAGTTTCCCAAGGAAAATAAAGATGCTTACGGTGGAGATGATTTCCCTCATTTTGGGACACATTACATTTATTAAGCTAATGCTGAATCTCTTCATATTTCTGCTTTGGAGAAGTGTGAATGGCAATTTAGGCTCTCTTGTGCTGGGTGCTCTGCTTCTTAATGGGACATATCCTGACAGGCAATCTCATGCACTGGATGAAAGAGATAAAACATGGGGAAGAAGAAGAATTATCAGCAGCCTCTTTCACAGATACAGAGCTGAGCAAGGCAAGACTTGTTTAATTCACATCAAATAATCCGTGGCATGGTCAGGGGCTGAACTTTGATGTTGGGCTCTTCTTCTCAAGGCCAGGCGCACACGCATCCATCCTCAGTTTCAAAGGAATAAAGACCAATCTCTTGGGAAAAGCCAGAATTAATTGAGAGGAAACAGAGTTCTGCTAAACTGGAAATTTGAAAGTTACTGTTGATGGGAGAAACATTAAAAAAAGGTCTGTATATCACTTGCATTTTCTAAATATTTGAAATGATAGCAGCTTTGATTTTGGAGTGTGGGGAAGATGATCTGTCAGCTTCTCTAAAATTTGCTTTGTTTCTCAGAGAAGAAAGGAGGAAGTCTTGAAGTTTAAAAACAATAATTGAAGTTTGTTAATTTGCAGCTCTTTGCTTTTTGCCTTCAAATAATTGCACTGTAACAGCTCAAGAAGGGTGTGTGATAGTTGCTGCAATAACACTTCTAATGAAGTGATTTGCTTTTTGCTATTCATACATCTGAAGAAATCTCAGCAAAGCTTCCCTAAAAGCTCCTTGGACTTGTGTCTGCAACCCAACATCTGATTATCCCCTTTGTTATTTCCGTCAGGCACTAATGGTGTTTTCACGTGGCTTAAAAATTGAGGACAATATCCTCAGCTGCTCCGAGTGGGAAAACTGCCTGGGCTCCCTCAATTACACCCACAAGGATCTCCCTCCTACCTCAGACAATAAAACCCATTTATGTCAGCAACAGCAAGATGCTGCTTCAACAGAAGGAAAATACCCCTTAAATGAATTTATTTTCTCTTTAACTTCCAATATGACTGTAATTTTTGTATAATAAGAGGAAAATCTTGGGCAGGACAAATGGTTTAAATATTTAAATACGGAGATTAAACCGGTGGTTGTGAGTTTAGTGAATGTGGAGAAGGCAAGCAGTGAGATGATAAAGAGAATTAGGGAAGACACAGCAAGCAGGAATTAGGGATGCCAAGCAGCAGAGCCTGGTAACAAACTCCTGAATCCACATTGGCTGGGAAGTTTGGATCTGTGAGTAGTGACACCAAAACCTCAGGTGATTTATTCATAAAGGCTTTGCTTGGCTTTGAAGTCGGAGAGAATTTTCCCTTACTAAGGCCTTCAAGATGAGACCCCAGATGACAAAAGGCGCTGGATCAAGGAGGGTGTAATAAGTTAGTGAAATGCAGGATGTCACTTCTGCTCATTCAAAGTCATTTCCCAGTCCTCGGCCTAGGCCGGGTGCCAAGCAAAGCGAGGCCTTCATTAGGGGTGAATCACGAATTTCACGAGCTAAAGACAATCTTTAGCTCACTGAATTTATGGGGGAAAAAAACCCCAACCCTCCCCCACGACCAGACTTTAGCTGAATATCACAATATTTACAGCAAAACCTCGACAGGGGGATGATAAAACCAACACCAGCTCTTTCTTTGCCTTTTATACCCCAACCACACCAGGGAATCTTAATTTTTATTGGACTTCAAGCCTCACTCCCAGCCCTGAAGAAGAGGACTAAAGGTCCCTCACATCAGGATGATAATGAAGGGTGTGTGCCTTCTTCTGCAAAGACCTTGTTAACTTGTTCAGGAGCACTTTTATTCCTTGCATGTGTCTGCTGCAATATCTACAGGAGCTGGAAAATGAAACCCCACTTCACAGCAAAGTAGTTCTTTTCCTTCCTTCTTTTCAGAGCTGCTCTCAAGGACAAGGGGTTATTAGTGGCCTTTCACTCTCCAGGGCAGGAACTTTTCAGGCTTCAGAAATTTTTTACCCTGTTGAGTGAATGCAAGCCATTGAATTTCTTTATTGCTTTCATGTTGCTAAGGTCTACTTCGATTTTTGAGAAAATAATTAACTGCTACTCAAGCCAGGAGAATGAAACTGGAAGCGCAAGGGTAACACAAAGAAATCCTCAAATAACCTTGGAATAGTATGAGCTGATTTTTTTTTATTTAGCTACCAGTTCCGAAAAATCGAGGGAAATCATCTTGGATTGGCTTTAAAAAAAGCATTTGAAACCCTTTTGAGCCAAAAGTAAAACTGGAGGTTTGCTTGTGAAAGGAAATCCTCCACTTGTTCCAGGCTTCTAAAAACCTTGAGATTGTTTAATATTCGGTTTTTTTAAAAAGTGAATACTTTTCATTTAGTAAAACTTTAGAATTATTAGCTTGAACTGTTTTTTTTCCCTCTGTAAATTGTGTCACCCTTGTTCTGGTTAAATAACTAAATGCAACTGGCAAAGTATTATATTAGCAATACAAGTGGATTTATCTCTGTGTTTTTGGAAAAGCAATAGGCAAAATAGGCAATTTTTTTTTTCCTAAGAGCAAGTCTGATCAACAAATCAGAAAAGAAATGACTAAGTGTTCAAGGTAAAAAAATGGTTTTTGTCAACAAGACCCAGATCCAGAAATAAAAATTCAGATATATATGTTTAATTTTGTTGTCCCTGAAAAAAAAAAAAGTGTTTGTGGACTGTGAAACAAAAGAAGAACAATTTTTTTCCTCCAGCTGGAAGGAATGGTGGAAGGACTGGGCACATCCTTTTATTTTCGTAGGGATGCACTGAGGAGCAGAGACCTCAGAGGAAGCAGAACGTGATTTCATAGAAGGGAAATTAGTTTTTTTATTTGGAGGTGGAGGAAAAGAGCTGAAGATGCAATTCCCAGCACATCCTGGCTCTTTGGAACATCTCTGGGTTCGTGCCATCCCCACTTACACCAGGTACTGCAGTTCTCTGCTGCAGCAACCTGATATTGACAGGGATCTTTCTGCTGAAAACTGGGGAAAGGACAAGCCTTTCACTTCATTCTAGCAAAGAAAAAATATTCTCAGTGTTGTTTCCATTATTGTCTGAAGTCTCAGTAGCTGAAACACGCAGGGGGAAAAGCAGAGAGTTCAAATTATTCAGAGTTCCTCTGAATTTGTGCGTCTTTATCTCCATAGAATTTGAAATGCAAAAGGCACCCACTGGGATGTCTCAGCCCAAGGAAAACGAGACACTAAACCAGAAATTCAATCCATGGAGCCTTCAGCTCGGAGTTACTGGGCAAGGGCTTTTTGGAAAACTGGTTACATTTAAAAAAAATATTTCAAAGTTCTTTATACAACAATATTTGTGAAAGTTCCCTAAGAATCCACAGAGACGTCAAAAGGATTTCAACAGGCAACGATGGGGGACAGCAGTGGCATGAATTTGGTCATTAAATGTCCATACACAGATCATGGAAATGTCCAAAAATGAGCAGGTGTGGCACCTCATGGTATGGCTTTTGGGCATGGTTGGGTCAGGTCTTGGTTGGGCTTGATGATCTTGAAGGTCTTTTCCATCCTTAATGGTTCCATGATTCTGTGGGATGGGTCACTCAGGAAAAGGCAAAATTTAAATTTTATTGACATTTGCAGCTATCATAGGAAATGCCTCTGTACTTCACAAATGTATTTTCACCAAACTACTCTTTATATCATTAGGTACATTTTTCTGGTATTTTTTAGTTACATAAGCAAGTTCTTAATTCTTCTTGTTGCAAATCTAACAATCTCGGCTATATTTGTTGTCTTGCATTTTAAAAGTCTTAAAAATTTAGAAAATTACACTTTTTCATATTGTAAAAGTACCCTTGAGCTAATAGCCTGCAAGTCAGCTTCGAGAAACTAATGGTACAGCTAGGGAAAATCAGGTGTATTTGACTTTTCATCTTATTGAAAAGGTTCAAAATACAACCTACAGGAATTGATTTAAGTGTCAAAGTTGGTATTATAAAAAATGAAAATTAACTGTCAAAGAGTAAATAAAAGGAAGAAAAGATGTGACACATCTATTCAGCCCTCGCTAACACAAGCCAGGGTCACCTGTCCTGAAAGCAATATTGGTAGATGTTTATTTAATCATACTTGAAAGCCTTTTCTTCACAAAAAAAATCGTATTTTCCATAAGCTACTCCAGCTTTCAGCCATCTTTACTGTTACAAAACAGAAAGATTGTCCTAATAAGCTCCCTTTGGGATTATTTTATCCAGGCAGCACAAAACCCTTTACTCAGGAAATTATCCTGAAATTATTTTACTCCTAATGCAAGTTTTCCAGCCCCACCCTACAAAGGGCACAATCTCTGTCATTCCAAGTTTTACTGCACCCAAGCAGCAACATTAAATAAAATATCACATTTGTGGGCTGGGGAGAGGCACTTGGGCAGGGTGGTGGGGTAGGAGTGGGGTCAGTGGTGGTGCTCAGGACGCCAGGGTCGGCTCTGAAACCACTCCAAGTCTCCTGGGTGTTTGTGCCCTTCTCCTGTAGCCCTGGTTTGTGCCTGAGATGTTTTAGTTTTCTGAAATTCTTTTCCCAGGGAGTTTTCTGTAAACAAGAGGAGTGTTTTTGTAACTGTACCTATGTTTACATTCCTTTCCCTAGGAGGGACTTCTTGATGTCCCTCTAATCTGAACAATGTGATTGAAGAGGTTTGTCTTTGTTTCACCAATCAGCTTGGTCTGTGTGAAAAAGTATATAAGGAAGACACGTCCCAAAAATAAAAAAGTAATTTTCAGCCTTCTGAAGTCAGAGTCTGTGTCGTTGTGGTGTAAAACAGTGTCACTTCTCCCTGTCCCAGGATGGCTGCAAACCTCGTGCAGGAAGGGCCTCTGAGCCCTTCTCTAACAGCTCTGCTGTGGGCCTGATATTCCTGGGTCTGAGAGATTTTACCCTGCTAGCAGCTGCTAAATTTTTCCGAGGAAAAAAATTCTCAAGAAAGTTTCTTCTCAAAACAATCTTGGCAAACAACTCTCCTTTCCCAAAACAATCTTTCTCCAGGTGGTGTTTTGCTGTTTCTCTGGTTTAACCAACGGGATTAGAGAGGTGTCGTTCCTATTCACCAACCGTGTTAAGTCTGTGTGGGAACACCTTAGAAAAGGCAGTAAGAGTTGTGGTGATGCAATCCCTACACCTCCAGCAGGTGCTTCCGAATAGGGAAAGTCTCCGTTTACCTTTGGACATTTTAGGGAATTAGCTGGAAAGTTCTGTGGGTTTCTCATTGTAACTGGCTTGGAGCCAGCCCAGAAGTGTGGATTGGACTCCGAGAATGTAACTCAAAGCCTGTTGTCACTCTCATTGGGCCAAGGCCAAAAAGCCCACCTAGGCTGTTAAGGACTAAAGAGGGAGAACAAAGAAACTCCACGCTTTTTGAGGTGTTGTGGCAAGCAAGAGATTTGTCTCTGTGCTGTGCTCGGCTTTGTTTTTGTTTTCTGTATTATTTTCCTTCTTTATTAAAACCTTTTTGATTTTTCAAGGCACACTCCATCATGCCGTCTCTCTAATTAATATCAGCCACGTTTCTGCCAGGCCGGCCCTCAGAAGTGTGGGTAAAACCCATAAAGAATTAGAAAATAAAACCTTCTTTTTCCATGCCCTTTGCCTTCTGAAATATTTGGAGTCTTTTTTTCGTGCCCTATAGCGACACTCTGCCAAGTCTTGACATTTCCCCTGGATGAAGATCCCCCACCCCGTGGGCTCTGAGCCCAGGCTGGGTTTGGTGGATGATCCCTAAACTCTCACACCAAACTTCATTTGACTTTGAGTGTGCTGCTGTTTGTGCAACCAAAAGGGCAGCTTTTATTGAGAAACTTCATTCAGGGGAATAAATTAAATCCAGGCATGTAGGATGTGTTTAAACTTTGGGGCAGCAAGAGACCATTTGTAAATAGAGGCACTCAAAGCAGACAGTGTTTGGGCTATAGTGGAGACGTCAGGGGACAGCTTGGAAGATAATGTATTAGAATTATACAGCAATCTTGTCATCAGTGACCCAAGAGTGTTTACAGGACTCTGCTGAAGCTTTCTGAACCAAAGTGCTGTCCAAAATAACCTTGGCATGAACAAAACCAGGAGCAATTGACTGTCATTAATTATGAATTCGTGCAGAGAAGGATATAGCTTTGTGCAAAATCAAATCATTCCAGAACTCCACGGAAAGCAGGCTGCTCTATCAGCAAACGTGCTCCTTGCTTTACCTTCCTTTCTGGGTGATTGAAGAGAGGCATAATGAGGTTATTGTGGATGGAAGGAGATGGTCAAGGGCTCGAATGCCAGCAGGTCACTAAACTTGAACATCGGAACCGCTGCAAATGACACTGTGGGGCCATCAGCTGTAAATGTGACATGAAAAATGTTAAAAATTCAGTGTACAGAATCACACAACACTCCAGGTTACGACATAATCCACGAGCTGAGCAGGATCAACCCTTTTCAATATCGAGGAAGAAATTATTCCATAGCAATGCAGCTGGCCTAGCACACTGAAATATGGGGTTTTTTAAACTAAATCAGAATGTCACAGTGCTAAACGCTTTTGTTGTCACCGACAGACAACAGTTTGATATAGAAAATGATGTTTAAAAATGCTAAGCCCTGCATTTTAATGAATTTCATCTCAGAATAAAGGTTATCATGTTTTGTAAGAGATAACAGGGTGGCGGGCCCACGGCAGTGGGCAGTGCATTGTCACCTGGCACAAATGCCGTGAGAGAATAAAAGGTGAAGTATCTTCCTATAAGAGATAGAGCTTGAATTTTTGTATTTTAATATTGTAGTCTGATTTTGTTGGCATTATCAGTGTTTCGCTTGGATTCAAAACCAAAATAGCCATTAAAATTGTCTTTCAAGGAGAAATTTCAATTTTTGTTGAAATTTAGTGATACCATTTTATCTTGACACAAGAGCAGGGCCAGACTTAATTTCTTAAACCACACTGGAATTGCTGGAGCTTTTGAGCAGGGTCTGTTGGGGAAGCCATCAATCAACCCCACTCATTCTGGCCCAAATGTTTATCATTAAATTGTCCTCAGAACTATTTTTCCTTGTCTGCCACCTGACAATTGAAACCTGATTTTAGTTCCACCTCAGCTCCCTGCACCACGGCATCAGCTCTCATCCTCCTAATTATTCCAGACTGACACGAGCTGTGGATTATCTGCACTTGTCTAGGAACTCCTAAAGAATGGCATTTAGCTCCCAGCCACCATGGGAGGTTCAACTTGCATTTTCTGCCATGGTTGCAGCTTCACGGTCTGATTTGAAATGTCCCATTACATTCTGGGAGTCAATAATATTATAGATCTAGATCTATATTTGTCTTCTTAATTTCTCACAAAGCAGCACTTTACCACGTCCCACAGGCCCAGCAGCTGACCTAGGAAAACCTACACACATCCCCAGCCTTGGCTTGAGCTGAAATGAGTAAATCTTTTCTTTTTTAAACTCTTTTTCCTCTTTCAGAGCTAATGAGCCCTTTCTTTGCCTGGGGTATTATTTGCATGGGTCCACTGCCACCACCAAGGCTGGTTTCCACCTTGCTCAAGTTCTTCATCTTTCTTCTTTGTTCTTCCAGCACTTTGCTTTAGATCAAACTCGTGGCAAACCTTTGTGAAAGAATATATTTTTTTGTGAAAATATTTCCATCCCTGCTCCTTATAACAGGAAAATTCTTACTCAGGTTCTCTTCTTTCTAGATTAAAAAAAACCAAAAAAACAAGTGTGTTTGGATAAACCTGGTGGTGTTACATTAATTAGCACTGTTCCAATAATTACTAATGAGTTATCATCTCCTCAACATTCCTAGCAATGTGAATAATGAAATATAATGGGGTATTGTGTTGAAGTGGTATAATTGTATTGAAAACTCAGAGCTAAACCAGATTATCAATAAAGAAAAAGAAAATGAAGCTGGGGTGACCTACACAAGCTGCAAATCAGCCCAAAAATGGTGTTTTAATGAGATCCGTGTGATCAGGAGAGCTCTAGGCAGGAGAAATTTCCACCTAAGGTAGATTTTTCTCACAAAAATTGACTCTGAGTAAACCGCTGGGTTGGAATTCCCCCCAGAGTGCTGGTCTGGCACACAGGACATGGTCTGAGCTCTGTATATTTTGATTCCTTCCTTCACAGCTGCTTTATTTTCTTCGCAAAGCGGCGACTTTCACACATTCTCTAATTTAATTTTTTTTTTTCTGGTCGTCTGGCTTCAGAGCAGTCAGTGCAGAGCTCTACGGTTCTGTGTAAGAGCATAGTCAGGGCTCTGATTTTCCTGCCCCCCTGGTGCACTAATAGGAGGTGTCATGACTACTCCAGAGTGCAGTGCTGAAATCAGCACCAAGCCCACCCCGGCTGCAGCAAAGCTCCACAAACCCAGATAAAATACAGCTCCACCAGAGCTGCCTTGAACACTCTGGCTATCAGTGCCTGGCAGGAGATACGTATCAAATATTAATATTTTTATTAACCGAGAATTCGGAAAGTAATCTAATTAGCAGCCTAATAAAGAAAAATATTTGCCGAGGAATTAATCACACCTTGCGATAGTTCACTCCATTAGTTTTGACATCTTCATCTGAAGGAGCTGCCTCGGCACCCCAGTCTGGGCACCATTAAATGCAATTAATTGGGAGGAAACAGCTGTTGTTGTATCATTTGCTCTGACCAAGACAGAGATGTGATTACAAAGCTTTTGGTTAGAAATATTTTCCGGACAGATTCTGATTGTTCTGGAAGTCAGCGGGCTCCAGCAGGAGAGTGTTGGGAAATATGTTCTCCCCAGGATGGAGACAGGGAGGGATTTCTCCATTCTCTGCTGGCTTTAGACCACCCCTTGAGCTTGCTCATGGCTTGGGGTCTTCACAGCAGCTTGATGGGAGTGGAAATGAAGATTGTGAAAAGGGCAGATATTTCCCATGTTTCAAACAGAAGGAACTTGCATGGTCATGTCTCAGGGAACAACACAACAAACAGGAAAACAGAGGGATGAGGTTTTCCCAGCCCACTCTGTGCAAACTCTCAGTGTTCTTCCCTAGAATAGATATTAAAGTCAATTTTCCAGACTAGTTTTAAGGCACCAAGTGATGAGATACCCTGAGGGATTTTTTTTTTATGATACTTCTTTACCTCCTGTCCTGATGTTCAACCTTCATTTTTCTTTTTCTTTCTCTTCATGAAATTACCCCAGGTTATGAAATTAAGCACATTATATCATTTAATTGCTCTCTCCTCTGACTCTGCATCTTAAAAAGCAGCAAAAAAAAACCCAAACCACCAGCAAAGTAGAACTAACAGATGTTGTAGTTGAAATAAAGCAATGCTAATTATTTATACTTTATGAAAAAAAAAATCCCATTTGTAAGTTTATGCTAGACCACATCTAAATATTGGTAATAATGGAATAGAGAACCTTTGTAGTCTGTAGGTGTTATTGGTTTGATTTTTTTTTTCACAAAGAGAAAATCAGTTGCAGATTTTAAAGGAATTGTTTGGGGTCTTGCCGATGGAGGGGACAGAAAGTCCCTGTTCCTGCTCATCCCTTTGCCCAAAATTTCACTTTTCTCCTTGTAATGCTCCAAACGAATTCATGGATGTGTGAATCCGTGTCAAACACAGCCTGCCATGATCTAAGGTGTGTTTGTGCTTCTGATTACAACAGGAGAACAATAAAAACTAAACACCTCTAAAGCCTTGAGGCAAAACCTGGAGTAAGCGGTGTTAGACGAGGATGAGTTTAAACAAAACCAAAATGTTTGTAGGAGATGACAGGGAAGATCCAAGGAATTATCTTCCTTGCCAGGCTATAAAATTAAGTGGGAAGAAGCAGCCATAAAACACACCGAGGAGGAAAGGTGGTTTCATTTCTGCACCGGTTTGTAGAGCTTTTAAGCCTCACACCTTTGCTCCAGCCCTACCCAGCACGTCTGCTGCCAAAGATAGAACGTGATTTAAATTTCCTCCAGGCTCCCCAGCCTTTCAGCATCACTGATAGCACAGCAACAGTAATCCTCACCTCCTGCCTCCCTGCGTTTGCTCGGAGTCTCTTTAGTGGCTCATATTCGTGTTTTTCCAATAATGAAGGCTTTCTGCTGATAAAACTCTTACATATTTAAATGGCATTTTCCAGCAAATGTACTCTTCTCTTCTAAACTTCCAGGCAAGACAAGCGAAAAAAGAGCTCAATTTAAGGGAAGGAGACTCAACCAGATGGGTAAAATACGTTCTCTGTGTGCCTGCACTAAAACGAGGGGAGATATAAAGCAGCGTGAATTGGTCTTCTGAAAACATCTTAATGCAGCCTCTTCACTGTCCTTTTGCTTTTATAATATTTGAAAAATGTTGTGGTTTTTTGTTTGTTTTTTGTTTCCCCCTCTGGCTGGAAGTCAAGCCTCCCTCCAATCTCAGCTGGCGTGTCCTGGGAATTTTCAGGACTGCAAAAGCTCTCCTTGAGAAATTTTGTCTTCGGATTGCCAGAGCCACCTCATTCCCAGGACTGCAGAAACCTGGGCTTTGGGAAAAGCTGCAGAACTCTGTGTCTACCTCCAAACACCCAAACAAAAGGCCTAATTCAGTGTCATGCTGATGTTCTCTTTAGGCCTTAATGAGAGCACTCAATGAGCAGCCCCAGGGCTGAGGAGTAGAAATTGAGGCAATCATTCCCCGAAAAAAAGTTGCCTCAAAAAGCTTTGATTGCTTGGTGGAACCAGACCTCTCTCTGAAGCCTCCTCACTCGCGGGGCTGTGGGGATGTAAAAGCGCATTATCCAGACAAAGCCGACAAGGAGGTTTTGATGGAGAGCCCAAAGCACAATTCCTTCCCGGCAGGAGCTCACCCTGAATGGTTCACCTCAGGAAAATCGAGGTTTGAGCGCTGTTTGGTGTTTCACACTTGTTGGCAATGCTGTGAAAAAGAAACAACCACGGGGACCTGGGTTGCTCCACTCGGGCCTTCAGGTTCTCTCTGAGGCCTGGGGCCAGGAGAGAACGAGCAGAGATTATTCTGTGAGGCACCGAGAGAAAAACGGAACGATCAGAATCTTCCCCAAACCATTCTCCACACAAACAACCAGTCGATAAACGATAATAAAGGAGTATGGAAGATTCTTTTCCCCCTCCCTAAAACCACAGGAGTACCCTGGGTGCAAGAGACCAATATCTGTTCTACGTCGAGAAAACGTGGGCTGACATAAATAATATTCTTAAATCTCATCAAGCCCCGAGTGCTGGTGCAGAGATTTCCCCATTTCCTTGGATCCAAAGCAAATCTGGAATCAGAGGGCAGCCTCATGGCACTGGTGGAAGCCAAGATAAATGGCAGGAGATTCAGGCCAAGTGAGAAAGAACAGAGAGGGCAAAGCACAAGCTGGCCCCAGGGAGTGGGGAAGGGAAAAGAAGCTCAAAAATAACATTGAAAAATGTTTTATTATTTTTTTTTCCCCTTTCCTATCCCTACAGCTGAACACACCAACAAAAAAAAAAAAAAAAGGTTCCCAAGGGATGGTCGGAGGAAGATTATTGTGGAAACCTCACAATGCTTTAAAATGCGTTTTATTTCACTGACATTCATCTGAGAGACTGGGAGGAAGAGATAAGGAGAGGAGATGAAATGGTTCGGGGAATAAAATATTAACATATACACAACATGTCAGGAGCACAAACAGTGGGATATCTGATATTTGACTGGGTTGAGCTTAGTGATTCCCCAAAAGCATTTTATTTGCATTAATTAAATCTACATTAATAGCTTTCACTCTCGTCAGATTTTAAGGAATTTTAACAACTTGGGAGAGAGGAATCACCAATATTCACATGGTGACATGAAAAGGAAATTCCCCATCTTTCACTCTTTTTCTGACATTTCACTATTTCTCATTAGAAATTTTAAGAACTATTCAATGTGATTCCTGGACCTAACACCACAGGTTGGGTTTTTCTGGGTTTTTTTTGAGTTACTAAAAAAAATCAATAAATAATAGTGGTTATTGAGGAAGACTGTCTCTACCTGCCTGGTGAAACACAAAACTCTCCAGAGGACATATATGAATGTAATTTAAAATTATAATTTTGTATGTGCTGTTCATTTGTACATGCATTTTCGTGTATCAAGCTATGAAGCAATAAAATTCACTTTAATTTTCCACTTCTCTTGAATGCAATGACAAAGTTAGGCTGATTCAGCACACCAGGAATAATTTTGACACTTGCAGTTACCAGATGAGGTTTAATGTAGGAATTCAAGCTGTCAGGGGAAATCTGCAAGTGTTTGCAGATTCATGGGTTTATCCATAAATGTTTAAGAATTTGCAAGTATTAGAGGCCCATTTTCAAATAAAATTTAAAAAAAAAAGGAAATAGAAGAAGAAGAAGAAAAATACATTTTAATCATTAGGGGAATGAAACATAACACATACAAATAACAATAAATTCTCCTCACTGATAGTAAAGCTGAGGCACGGAAAGAGCTTTGTTAGAAATATTCCTGGTTTTCTGTTTAGTGATTGCATCCCTTTGTGAAGCTGTATCTGTGTGCACATCTGCATCTCCCCCTCCCAACACAAAAGCAGCCTGGTTTGAAGGCTGAGCCATTAAATTCTCTCCCTACTACATTTCCCAGGTGGATCCACTCTGTTAAACCCTTGAGAAAATACCAGATTGGGGTTTTGGAGAGAAAAAAAATGTGGCAAATGGGGAAATGAGGATAAAACCCAGCGAGGTTCTGAGCCCTGGCCCCAGAGTCACAGCATCTTATTGGGAACAAGAAGCAGCCAGAATTACATGGGAAGCTGCTGCTGCTTTTATCTTCTCCAAGATTTTCTCTGCCATCCATGCAGCAGTGAGGTCTGTGCTCCCCCAGTGGGACCAGGTGGCTGTTCCTCACAAACAGGCCCTAAATGATATTATCAAAAGCTGCGTAAATAAAAAAAATCGACACGAAAACAGATTTAAGGGAATCTCAAAATATAAACAGGGATTTGTGCTGGGAGGGGGCGAGCTGGCTGTACATTAGCAGGGGATAAATGAAAGGGTTAATGCCTGGGGGCTGTGGCTGGGGCTGACAGTGTTTGCTGCAGGAGGAGATGGGTTCAGGATCTCTGAATTCCCAAATATGATGATAAAACACCTGCATTGTGCCTCTGGAGATGTTTCCCACTGGAACACAACTTCATCAGACCTGCCTGCTGTTCCTGCGTGGGGAATGCTGTTTGGGGGATGGTTTCTCTTGGAAAAGGCTGGTGGGATCTCCTCATTGCTGAGTGTGCAGCACGTTTGCATGGAATCATGGAATCATGGAATCATGGAATCATGGAATGGTTTGGGCTGGAAGAGATCTGAAAGCCCATCCAGTGCCACCCCATGGCAGGGACACCTTCCACTGTCCCAGGCTGCTCCAACTGGGCCTTGGACATTTCCAGGGATCCAGGGGCAGCCACAGCTTCTCTGGGAATTCTATTCCTGGTCCTCCCCACCCTCCCAGGGAGGGATTCCTTCCCAATATCCCATCTAAACCCGCATCTTCCAGTTTAAAACCATTTAAACATTTCCATTCCCAATCCAAAGAACTATTGGGTCAAGGTTAAAGTTTTGCTTAACCTTGAGGATGGACTTCAGAATCAAAAAAAAAAAAAATAAATAAATAGCTTAGAGCTCCTCCAAACTGCAACATTCCCATCCTGAGAGGACACACAGGATTAAAGACATGAGGTCAGCTTTTTCCTAAATTAATTAATCTGTAATATGGCTTTTAAAACAAAAGTGGTCTTAGTGCACAGAAAACTTGTTTGCAAATGCTTCATGAGTAGCAAAAAATATGGGGGATGTCTGACAGAGGTTAATGCAGCAACACTGGCTCAGTGTTTTATATTTCATCTAAAAATTTTTTTTTGTGTTTATACAGTGCTACGACTCACACATTTCAAGCACTAAGTCCAAATCATTTCTCTTCTACCACTGAGTGTTCCCATTCATCATCTGCATTACCCTTTCCTGAAGCAGGCAAAAAATAAAAAACGTTTAAAAAAAAAAAACCAAACATGCTGAATCACTATTTTTTAATGCTCTCAAAAAGAAGGAAAAAAAAAGCCTTGTTTGTTGTGTCAGGATGAGAGGCATCGAGATTAAATCAGGGGGAAGATGATTCTGCTCAGGCATTACAGAATTTTTGGGAAGTAGGAGTTCCATAAACAAGGAAGGATATTTAGCTGACCAGGTCTTAGGGAAGAGAGATAGACTTGATGACTCTTGATTGCGTGACATTTTCCTAAATGATGCCCTTGAACCCACTTTTTTTTTCCCCCAAAATGTGATGCCAGATTACCTCGAGGAAGCTGAAAGGTTTGTAGGCAGAAATGTCCAGTTCATCATTTTTAAAAAAAGGGTACTAAAATGGAAACCAAAGAAAAACTGATTTTATGATCAAGATACAAAATAATATTTTGAGGTCTTCTCTTATAATTTTGTTAGGGGAATCCCTCTGCACCATGGAAATTGTTGAAATATTGGACGGTAAAATCTGCTAATTTTGAGATGTCCCATGAAAACGAGACAAAATTGGTCAGAAATGGATAAAACTCAAATTACATCTTAGGTATTCAATGAATTGTTGTCTATAAGCAAAAAAAAAATCTATAAAGAGACAAGATTCTGTGTTCTTTAAAATGTGGTTTATATGATTTTTTAAATATTTATTATATTTAGATTGGTTTAGAACAGCAGAATTATTGCCAATGAAGGCAGTTTTGCCCTGGGTAGGGCACACAAGTTGAAAATGTGTCCAAAATCCTCAGAGGATGGTGAATTATCCCTATTTTTCTCTTTGAGTGCCTTCCCTTTGCTGACCACGGCTCCTGCTCCTGGGATTTGTGGCTTGAGCCATTTTTGGAAGGGGTTGGAGAGCAGCAGGATGAGGATCAGACACAAAAGTCCCCGCGATCAATAATTTTCCTCTCGACCTCAGGTAGTTCATGTTTTATTTACAGGCACTTGTCAGGAGCCATTTGAGAAGGCACAGGTTAAAAGGAAGTTAAAATAGCTCCGGTCTGATGGGAAATTCTCTCCTCGGGTATTGGGCACCATCCCTGCAGATATCGCTCCTCCAAGATATTGCCAGGTGCCACCTTCAACACCCTTTGCACATCCCAAGCAGTCATGGATCTGCATTCCAGGGCTCCCGATGAAAATTAGACAATATCTTGCATTTTGGAAGTGAGACCGGAATTCCGAATATCTCGTTCTTGGAGATATTTGTATCTTTAAAGTAACGCATTTTTTGAGATAGCCTCCTAGAGGAGGTTATTTTTCCACACCCAGTCGCTGTTCATTGCTCCTAAAGCATGAAACATGAAAGAGGGGAAAGATGAACCAACTAATATCTCATGGAGAAATGGATCTGTTATAAACACAGGTTGGGCAAAACCAAAGTCTTTAATTTGTTGAAAAAGTGTGTGAGACAATCCCAGAAAGGTCACCTTCAACACCCTTTGCACATCCCAAGCAGTCATGGATCTGCATTCCAGGGCTCCCGATGAAAATTAGACAATATCTTGCATTTTGGAAGTGAGACCGGCATTCCGAATATCTCGTTTTTTGGGATATTTGTATCTTTAAAGTAACGCATTTTTTGAGGTCGCCTCCTAAAACATGAAACATGAAAGAGGGGAAAGATGAACCAACTAATATCTCGTGGAGAAATGGATCTGTTATAAACACAGGTTGGGCGAAACCAAAGTCTTTAATTTGTTGAAAAAGTGCATGAGACAATCCTCAAAAGGTCAGAGAAGATGTGAGCAAAGTGCCCCAAGTTTCATCCCAGAAAATATAAACTACAGGAGATATGTCAGGGACTTGCTCCCTGTAGGAGCATCCAGCTTTATGGTGCATTAGGAATGCTGAACACGGACAATTAGGAGGTTCATTCTGCTAAATTGTTTTAATTATTCTTGGCAGGGACGGAACAATTCTATAAGAGTTATTTATGATTTTTTTTTAATTAATTGAGGAATTTAAATGAGGCACTAGAAACAATAGTGCACTTGATTAAATATGCACAGTGCTACTGGCAACTGAACCCTGGAGCTGCAGGCTGTGGTTGTCCAGCCTGGATGGTTTCCATGCTTTTCCTGCACAGGAATTTTAAACACGTAATGCATTTGTGCTCATAAATTTCACAGAAGCACAGAACAGTTGGGTTTGAAGGCACTTCAAAGATCATCTCATCCCAAACCTCTACCTTCCACCTTCCACTCGAAGGATTTCACTTGATGATGAGTCGCTTGAAGGTTTCAAACCAAATCAAGTCTCTGATCCACTGATAATTTTTTGGAAATCCCCATACGTGTTGCAGATGAGATTTTTAGGAGCACCCTGAATTTTCCTCGGTGTCTGCTTGCAATCCAAGCGAAAAACCAATTGATTTTGACGGGACTTCTGATAAATGTCACCCTCTTGAAAAGGATGGACTGAAAACAGCGTTGGGGAGAGTTTTATGACAAAAACATTCACATCTTAGCATGTGAAGCTCTAACTTCGAAAGCCCCTTGACCTCATTCAGCATAATTCCTTGTCCAGTGAATTGCCTAGGATTTTAATTCTCAAACACACAATTTTCAGTGTATAGTGAAAAGTAATCAAGATTTGAACCCCATTCAACCAGGTTGCCTCATTCAACCTCTTCTTTCTAAACCAAAATAATCCCTTTATTAGTGGTGAAACAAAATTAGAGGAGAGCAATTCTGTTGCTAAAGAGCTTAAAAAGCTAAATAAAAATATTCCTATGATTCCAATCCTCCTTCAAATAGTTTTTGTACCATTCAAAAATTGATGTCATTCAAAAGCTGCAGAAATATTTCGGAGTAGAACACTCTCTTGCAAGATGCCGCAGGGTGGTGCAAGGTGTAAAGCTGGCAAGGAGAGAGGACTTTGAGGTCCTGGAAAAA
>VZDJ01000301.1:8977291-9018895 GCA_008694505.1 Cyanoderma ruficeps | reverse complement strand
AGAGAAGAGAAGAGAAGAGAAGAGAAGAGAAGAGAAGAGAAGAGAAGAGAAGAGAAGAGAAGAGAAGAGAAGAGAAGAGAAGAGAAGAGAAGAGAAGAGAAGAGAAGAGAAGAGAAGAGAAGAGAAGAGGATGAGATACAGGAAGTGTAACATAGTGAAAGATTGGACAGACTATTTTACTTTTTGAAACTGTTGTAGAAACTTTTATGGAATATTTTGGCTTTGTTTTCCTGTCCATAAAAGTTTTAAACCAAACCAACATCCAGCACTGGAGGAGGATGCACCTTTCCATTTCACCAGTTTTATTTTTCTCTAATCATCAGGTTTAGTACCATCCTTCCACTTCCCCCAAAATCTAAAAATCATAAAATCACTGAAGTCTAAAAAAGAACTCTTTGGCTTCTCTGGAGCTGCGCTGGCTGTTCCAGGCTGTTTAATCTAGGATCCAAACCTCCATCCCAGTGAACAGTCCATGAGCAAGATCACATCCTCCAGCCTATGGATCCATCCCCAAATCCCTGCAGCTGGGATCCCCTGGGGGCTCAGGGCTGCCCTCTCCTCTACCACCATCCAAAAGTCACCAAAGCCACCACACATTTCAGGGTAGGGTTGGTGAGTTGGTGGGTGTGGGGTTTTTTTTTGGATGCTGATTTATTTTTAATAGAGGAGAATTCTTCATTAGCTGGTCGTCCATAAGAAACTTCGTGACAACGATTGTTTAAACAAGTCAGATTTCTCAAAATCTAATAATCTCCAGCTAGGAAGCAAGAAAGAAAGACACATAAAACTTGGGGGAAGCATAAAAAAAGTCTCTGCAATGTCTAGTCCACCACTGGATTTTTGCTCTTTTTCTAACCTTAGGGCATGCAGTATTAGCTAATGGATATTAAACTAGATATAGCCCAGTGGAGAAGGCTTTTCAATTTTATATGCAGCAGAAAAAGTGAGTTCTCACACAGAATTTATATTCCTTGCTGAATTGGAGTCCATTTGCCTTTGATCATCATAAAGAAATATAAATCAGCTGTAGCCTTCCTTTTGATTATTTACCATCTCCCACAGACCCCTTAGGCAGAAGGGACTTGTGTTTGCTCTTGATTAATTTGCTGTTGTATTTTTTAAAGGCGCGGGCTCGTTGTGGATGTTGTAGCAGGAACACGAGGGGATTTTTTAATGCTGGAAGGGGTGGACAAGTCACATCGTTTCCTCTTATTAGTCCCATTCCAGGAGAGGTGCAGACAAGCCATAAAACCACCAGGCTTTAAACAAATGAGGTGGGAAGTGGTGGAGATGAGGGGGTTTTATAGAGCAGCTATTATTTCACATTTCTACTGGAAAAAAAACCCCCAAAACCACTGTAATTTCTCAGCATTGCTCATAGGCACTGTTAAATGCAGAATTACTTGAAGTTAACCCACTGCACATTAATTAGAGATTGCTTGGGCTAAGCTGGACTTTTCTGGAATCTTTTTAACATGTGAGTGGGGGAAAAAAAATCTTTAAAAGTTTAAGCTTCAGAAAGAACGTACAGAAACCGTTGCCTCCTCCCTGCTAATTTACAGAATCCTGTAAATCCCGGGTCTCAGGGAAAACCCTGGAAAATGAGAAAGGCAATATCGCATTGTAGGGGTGAGAAAGTCTCTTTTTTGTCTGATGAAAGAAGGTGGGTGAGTGCAGATGGAGACAAGGAGTGGGAATGAGTGACAGGGAGCATTCAGATGGATCTCAAACTCTGAGGCTGAACGACTCAAGGCCACCTATCACAGGAAATATTGTCCCAAAACTGCCAGCCCTGCTAGCCTCAAACCACAAAGTCTGAGCAGCAGAGTGGAAGAAGGAATTCTGCATCTATTCCACTCCAAAATCCTGGAGCTGAGGTTGATGTTTGTGTCCCAGATTGCTACACACTTGGTGCCATTGGTTGGGAAAATCCATCACATTCCCTCATTCCAGCCATTGTAGGTGACTAAATATTGAGTGGGTTTGGGTTGGTGCACACAGAACTCCTGCTCTTGGTGCCATTAGTTGGGAAAATCCATCATTTTCCCTCATTCCAGCCGTTTTAGGTGACTAAATATTGAGTGGGTTTGGGCTGGTTGGTTTTGTTACTCAGCGTGGGTGGAAACACTCTGGGTTTGAATTCAAAATTTTGAATTTTAAATTCAACCAGGCTGAATTTCACCGCTAATTCCAGCCCCAGGCCCCTGGCAGGAGATTGACCAGAAACCAACATTTGCTTCCATTACTATTTTTTCTGTGTTCGTTGTTTTATCCCTCGCAGGCCCACATGAATCACCCAACCTGAGCTTTCAGGATCAGCCCTCAGAGTCAACTATAAAACGTCCCAACCAAGGTTCACATCCCAGCTTTGTTCCCAATTCAAGGCCTTTACTTTAAGCCTCACTGAAACAAACAAAAAAAATATAAATCTCCTATATTTTTCCCAACTTCAAGCACTAAATACATTCCAAATTGCCTCCTCTTCTATCTTTTTATCATGAAAAGAAAAAGTCTNGATGGATGGATGGATGGGCAACTACAAATTGCTTGAATATGAGTATCACTCTTCAGTTTTATATGAATCTCTTATAATCAATGGTAAATGTCCATGTTGTTGAAAGAAAGAATATTTTAGGGCGTGCAGTTAATTTTACAGGCGTTGCCTTGAAATCAGAAAAGCCTCTTCTGCCTTCCCCAGGTCTGTAATTAGGATTTTGCAAGCTTGGCTTTGAAAAAAAAAGATCAGAAAAGAGAGTGGTGTTATATATACACTCCCAAGCTGCCTGCAAGGAATAAAAATGTTGTTCTTGGCCACATTGTTATCACTAAAGACAATATTAATGCGTCCAATGTTATTAAAATGTAACTATTAGTCGATATATTGATGTTGCTGACTGTCCAAATTTACTCCTGCGGAGTTTAAATACTTGAGGGCTGCATTACTGTTGGCAATAAAGATATTTAAAGCGCAGGAAAGTTACACGCGTTCAGAAGCATTTTATGAGGTTAATCTGGAATATTTAGGTTAAATTAAGTTAAATCTGGGTGTGAAGGTGAATGGGTAATTGGTAAAGGAATGTCCTAAAACAAGAGTGAGGCCTTCTGCGGGTTCTTGAGCCATTAAAATGAGCTTATTTCACTTTACAGTGGTTCCTATCAGTGTCCTTTATTCTCAGACATAATTTTAAGGAGGCTTTTTGAAGTTCTTCTTAGACATCAACGACCATCAGGAATGTGGGAAAGGCAGGTCGGATTTTGGGAGTCAACAGAAACATGTGGGAGACCCAGGCTGGTTTTGCTCTCCTCTGGAAAACTCCTCCTTGGTGTTTATCAGAATTTCATTTGAACTATCAAAAACTCAGATCTGCAGAAACAGCCTGGAAATCTCTTGAGAAAAAAAGGACTTCTTGTTGACAAAGCCAGTGGGTTTGGCTCCTTGCTTTTGATTATGGCAGGAGAAGCTCCAAACCATCAATTCAAATAGTGCTGGATTTTCCTTCGGCACTGCTGAGCCCTGGGACACGCCCTGCTGTCACATTGGGAAGTTTCTCTAGGAGGTAAAGCACTGCATTTATACCTGAAGTACAGTTCCTCACCCCAAATATTTGCAAATCAAGCAGAGCAGACTAAAGAACCCGTTGTTACCTCATTTCTTCTGCCTTTTTTTTTTTAACTGATAAATTAATTCAGATTTTTCTGTTGTGCAGGCCAACGACTGCCCAACCCATTGCTCATTCGTTGTCTATGAATGCATTAAACTGTTTCGTAAAGCTAAACATAAAAACTGGGGGCTGTCACGGGGATTTTGAGGAAGGATTTCTGAGCTGGAGGCTGCTGTTTGCCGGCTGATGTGTGCTCTGTGTGTCAGACATCTGCCTGCACCAGCAGCAAGAACAGAATCCTGCAGGGTCAGCTCTAACGGTGGCTGCTGCTGCTGCTCTGCAATTCCTCGGTGACAGTGATAGATTTTCGAGCAAATTGGTGCTTAGATTCCAGGGGGAAACTCCTCAGCAGAGTCCAGCCCTGTCAGGAGGGGTCAGAGCCAGAGCCTAATCTGTGTCACCATCCTGCCACCGCCTGCCTGCCACTGTCACCCTTCCTCCACCACAGGGAGTGCCTTCCTCCTCCTCCTGCCTCAGTGGCACCGGCTAAATGCCGAAATGTTGCCCCTTAGAAACATTTTAGTACATATTTAGTGCTCCTGTTCGTGTGGGAGACAGAAAAAGGGGGAAAAAAAGAGGAATCCCATCACATAGGGAGATGTTTGTCCTGTCCTCACCAGCCCTTTGTTGTGCCACGGGACGAGACCAAATAAAAAAAGGGAAAGAGATAAATGAAATTATCTTATCTAAGCAAGACCCACATTTTCAGAGAGACCATCCTGAAGAAAAACAGGATGAGGACATCCAGTCTTGCAACAGATCAGAAAATCTTTAACTGGCCAAGGGCTCCTACAGGCACCAGCAGATAATTTGTGACATCCTGAGGGGTACAGGGAATTTTTGGGAAGCCTGATTTTGTGGCACACACATCTGGGGCACTGAGATCTGCCTCCCCCCTGCCCCAGGTGTTTTTTGAAATAGTGCCAGGCTGCACACAACCTTCTGATAACAATATAAGCAATGAATTGGCCATCACCAAAAACCTCCCAGTCTTTAATCCAAAAAGCATCAGAGATCCAAGAGGGAAATTCATGGACTAATTGAAGGTGTTGGCTGTACCTAGGACGGAGATATTTTGTCTCTGCTGAAAAGATAAATCTGCCATCGATGAAGACACCAAATGTGCTGTTGCCAAGTCCCAAGAGCAGAATGAGGCTGTATTTCCTCGTGCTCCTCTGGAGCAGGGCACTGATGCTGCCTGTACTCAGGTGTTGTTATCCATGAAATCCAGCATCACTGCAGCAAATGGAAACAGAAAGCCCTTAAACCGAGTGCTGTAGGAACTGAGCTGATTGTGAGATCAGGGCTTCTCTGATGTCCCATCATTCACAGAGAACTGCTTTGGGGTAACCTGTGCTCCCAGGCTCTCGAAAAAAACACTGCTGTGGGGAAAAATTGCTCTCAAGGGCAGGAAAATGCCCTTTCCTGCAGGTTTTTGAGCTCAGCATTAAAGGACACAACCCCAGGTTGTAATTTTCAAGCTGTTTGTGCCAATTCCCATCCTTTTGGGGTGAGACTGCTGTGGGCACGAAGCAGAAATTCCCCTCTGGTTGCGGAGGGAGTTGGTATCTCCAGACATCCCGTGCCTGTGAAGTTGTTCCAGGCTGCTGCAGCCTCCTCCAGCTGCCAGGCTGTTTGATCAGATCCACTCTTGCTTTCCTGCCTTCTCCACCAGCTCTAAATCAGAGCCTGGATCCCCTCACCTCATCACCAAGGAGCTCTGGAAGCGCAGAGGCCGGGGGGAAATTGTGATTATTTTGACAAGGGGATCGCAGCAAACCTCTGTGCTCTCCCAGAGCAAATCACCCTTGATGGTGGTAATTGAGAGGTGCATTTCTTTCCGCTGATGACTCCTATCGTTGGAGAACTGCTTTTCAGCCTGGAATATTACTCGTTTCCTCCCCTCACCGACACCAAATGAGCAGGTGTGGAGTTTCATCCTTTGCCAAGCCTATAATCTGCAGTTATTTCCGCAAGGTAGCCCTTTGAGTCAGGTATTTCACCGCCAGTGATTCGATTCCTTGAGCGATGTTTACATAAATAAAATATGCCAGAGCAATCCAATTTGGGGCTTACGTGATTGCCTTGCCTCCCTTTGATCCCCAAACACTCGAAATGTGATTCCTCTCCTCGGCACAGATCTCGTCAAACAGAAACGTCTCTGAGCTGCAGTCACTCCAGACCCATCAGTTTTAACAACCTTCACTCACAGAAATCAAATCAAATCAAATAAAAAAAGAAATTAATAACCTTATTCCTAGAAAAGTGATGAGCGGAACAATTTTATTTTTTTTTTTCACGGCTTTAAATTTTTGATTGCCCTTAAGCATCTCATTTCAAGCCTTTTCAAAGGGGAAGCAAACAAGAATGTAATTTACAAATAAAAATCAGTTTAATGAAAAAAAGTCCGTAAGACAAATTGATTATGATTCTGGTACGGTTTCGACGAGGAATATTTTTTGAATTATTTTGGAAAACTAATTTTCGAGTTACATTCCCGAACTCGTTATTGACTGAACTTCCCAATGTACATATGGATGAAAACTAAGAAGAGAAAGCTGATTAGAGAATGACAGAGATTTTTTTTTTTTTTTCTAAAAGAGAGATTCACTGAAACGGATCCTTACTTGCTAAGGCTGCAGAATGTATTTATATAAAGCGACTCACCATACGGATGTGGGAAAATGTTCAAATATTTGTGTATCGAGTTTCAGACTCCCATAAATGTTTGCTGCAGAAAGTAACACCGACTATAAAATCTCTCTTTGCCATAGAAAGCAACGCCGCCTGTAAAATATGTCTTTGCTTCAAATCGTACATTCAATTCAGGAAACCCAAAATGACAGCAGGAACCCGATGCAGAAGCTTTTTTCTTTTTGCTGCCTGGGTTGTAAATACCCGTCATGAGTCTGAATCCCTGCCAAGGCCATGTTTCCATACCAATCCCTGCATCCAGTCTTTTTCAGATGTTGGAGTCATAGATCCTGTCAGGACTTGGCCCAAAAGTCAGGGCCGGGTCTGCCACAAGAAATCCTCTTGGTCTTGCTGAAAATTCCTCCATCCCAGCCTTCCTGGGCAGGGAAGAGGAATCCTGTCGTGGTTGTGGTGCAGGATCAGTTGCTGGTTAGTACAGCTCAGGTTAGGAAAGGCGGAGGAGTTCCTAATTAAAAGACAGATTTTAAAAACGTTTATTTGGACAAAATCTACTAAAAAGTGCCTGTCTGCAGCCAAAATCTCTCTGGATAATTGGAATAATGTAGAGCTACCACTCTTCTTCCCCAGGAAAAACAAAAAGCTGCCTGCCCAGAGCCTAGGTGAAACAGAGCTCGAATGAAGCCAAGACTGAGAGAGCATCCCCAAAATTGTACTTACATCCCTGGAATCACGGAATGGTTTGGGTTGGAAAGGAACCTTAAAGATCACCTTGTTCCAACCCCTCTCCATGGGCAGGCAATATTCCACTACCCCAGGTTGCTCCAAGCCCACCCAGCCAGGCACTGATGAGCAAATCTTAGTAACAGCAAATCCCTGTATATTTAAATAAAGTTACTGTTAGATTTACTCTTCTCTTCTGTTTTTACTCTGCAATATAACAGATTGTTTTTCTCAGCCTAATGAAGTCGAATAAAAAGGAAGAAATTTAACATCTCCTGATATTTTTTAATAGTTTGGAAAACAAGAACTTGAGGAGAAGGTGCAGTGTGACATAGCCATTGCTGCAAAGGCCGTGTGCTAATTTTGATCATTGAAAATTGCAGGACAGCATAATTATCTGACACAGTTCATTAAAAAAAAATAAAATACTGCTATGGTGGTGTAAACTTAAAAAGTGCTTACATTTGGGAATTCCTCTTTTGCTGAGAGGTCAGGGCAGGGTATTACCAGCTGAAAATCTTGTCATTATTCCCAGGGCTGCCGTTCAGCCGGGGTAAAATACGACACACTGTCATTTACCAGGCACCAAAAAAAATCATAAAAACCCCTCTGAATCATGTAATCACGGGTACCTCTGGGACAGCCTCTTTGTCCTAAAGAAAAAGTGAGGATATTTTGGAAAACACATCCACTTTATGTCTTCATCCAAGGAAACAACCACAAATCAATTGGATTAGAGCCGTGCCTGGGCGATCCAGGAGTTAAGGTTGTGCATGTCAGCATTTCTATTAGGCTGATAAGTAACCTGCTGTGAAAAACCTCACCAGCAGCCTGCATGGCCTCTGCAAATAAGTTGTCTTATTATTTTCCTCCAAATTTTAAATCATTGGTCATTTGGAACTCGTGTCAGCTTCATTTTTGCTGCTGTGAGCCTGCCAACTTCAAGAACATCCTTGGGCAGATATTTATACCTGAAACACCAAGTGTGGATTGAATTTATCTGCGCAGGCTGGGAAAATGAATGCTCAGCTGGTCCCTGTTGGTGGTGATGGAGGAGTTAAGGCTCCCAGCAATTTTGTGGAGTGTGAGCTCTAAAAATTTATTAATAAAAAATAATCCGGCAAGTTTAGTCATCCTGGGTTTTCTAAATGAAAAGATCTTTAAATGTAAAAACACATAGAGTAAATATTCAACTAAAAATGATTCACAGATGCATTTTTAAAGCTTTTGTGACAGGTTTTAATATAAAGTTTAAACAAAATTACCAGAAACAAGCTTGTGGATATTGAATTCCTGACTTCACTATTCTTTTAAGGATATATGATCTGTTCAGCAACAGAGATAAAAAAAGTATTGCAAAATAGACAAGATCTTAAATAAGCCAAATTAACCTTGAAGGGAGAAAAAGGCAAAGCTACTCAAACTACAGGAGGAAGCAGAAGACTCAATAAGTCACAGGGTGTTGCTTCATTTCAAATACCGAGGGCAAAGCCATCAGACATGAGGAACAAAAAAATGGGGGAACCTTTCACACAAAATATTTTTCCAGTCACTGCTGTGGAAATGAGGTCACTCTGGGGGTTCATTTTCTTTGATGCATCACGGTCCCAGAGGGGCTGAGGTTGGAGGCACCTCTCGAGATCATCCAGCCCAATCCTTGCTGGAGCAAGGGCCGGGCTCTGAAAGTCTCCCAGGATGGAAACTCCACCGCCTTGCTGGGTGACCTGATCCTGGCCTTGACCCTCTTCTCTTGGACTGAGACACAGCTTCATGTTTCTCCTTGCGCTTGGGTGTGGACACAACATTTCCTGAGAATTGCTGAGCTCTTCCCAAGGGAAACTTTTCAACAGTTTTCTTTTTCCCAAATCAGCCTTGTGTAAACAATATTCCTTTCCCATAACAACAGGTGCTGTTTGCTGTTTCTGTTCCTGAGCCAATGGGAGAGGTGTCAGTCCTATGGACCAAAAACGTGTCTTCTTAGCACAGTGTGTTATAAAAGGGCTGAATGAATTGTAAATAAAACCTTCTGATCTCTACTGCCTCCTGACTGGAATCAAGCATCTTGATTTCGTGTCCTATTGCGGCACTTGGGGGCTCTTGGCCGTACCTGAGAAGAACCTTTGGACCATCCCAGCTCACTCAGCCTCCTGCTCCAATCCCTGAATCACCTTCATGGCCTTTTGCTGGAATTGCCCCAGTGTGTCCTCGCCTTTCTCGTACTGGACAGACCAGCACTGGACCTTTGATGGGCTTTGTGAGGTTCCAGTTGGTTTCTCCAGCATTTCCAGGCCCTGCTGGATGGTAGCCACTCCTCCCAGCCCCGTGTCACCTGCAGACCTGCTGAGGTTGCATTTTGCCCCCTCCAAAGTCGCTAACGAGGAGGTGAAACAATGCCTGTACCAAGGGAAGAACCTGCTGTACCGTCAGATATAATAAATTAGATTTCTACAGGAGATAAGTGTTCATTAAATGAAAGTGATGCACAGCCTTTCTCCATTTTCCCCCTCACTGGCACTACAGAATAGGACACAAGTGCACCTTCGGAAACAAAATTAATATATTCAAATAAGGGGTTTGCATCTTGAAAACAAGCTCAAAATACCCTTTAAAATACATTCAATCTCTTTTTAAGCTATCAGGAAGGAACATTCAATTTGTTGGCCAACTAACCGAGCAAAAAAAAAGAATTTACATACAAATTTTTAACAATGCTTTTGGAAATTAAATCTGGGTTGCGTTGACCTCTGTGCCTGTGCTCAGGCCAGGCACCAGCTCTACTTTTCACTGGTGCCACCCAGAAAAAAAGGTGCTTTTGGCAAAGTGTCTTTGGAAACGCTTTTCAAAACCGGGCGTGGGAGTTGAAAAATAAAATTTTAATTGTTTGTCTCGCGGTTCGCCCCGCAGAATATTGATAATAATGTTTTATCTAAGATAGTTATAATTGGTTTCTTTCAGGAAGCCACATTATAATCGCATTAAGACACTTCAGGGCGTCTGCCCTAACAATGGCAGGTCCTGCTGGGTCTTATTACTTAAATGTGCTCGCAGTGGCTCTCCCTGCTGCTGCCTCATTTATCTTCTCTGGGCAGAGATTGATCCCAACTTTCCCCAAGTTGTATTTATTTTGCTAAGCAGAGCATTGATCGATGCCAGATGAGCTGAGAGAACCAAACTCATTTTTCTAATGAGAGATTTTCCAGAAAGCCCTGCGAAATTTATTTGTTTGGACGATACCTTAGAGTTAATTAACTCCGTGCAGAGAGCAAGATGATAACCAAAGGATCGAGCAAGGGTAATTGCTTCTCCCATTTGGCAAGACTCTGCAGGGAAATTTGGGTGTTCCTGGGAGGTTAATGGGAGTCCAGGCTCATGGACTGCTCATCCCACAAGGCCAGACACGTCCAGTTGGGCTGGTCTGGCACTGTCCTTGATCAACCGGGGAAAAAAATTTGGGAATATAGCACTAAATACCATGGATAGAGACCTTCCACTTTTTTTCTGTGGCAGCCCCGTGGTGAGTAGATGTGAATGTGCTGATGTAAAAATGGGCATGAAACACTTCTCCCTGAAATACTGACACACTCCACTGTCAAAGTGCATGGGAAAGCAACCAGCAGCCTCCAAAGTGCTCCAGCCAGTTTTTGACACCATTTTAGCACTGAAATTATAGTAATTTAACCAGTTTACTTAAGGTTATTTCAAGGCAGAAAAAAGCCAAACACAATAAAGTTGTGTAGAATTTTTAAACTTGTTTTAATACTTGAACTGAAAGAAATTCCTCAGTAAACCAAGGCCACACATTTTCCATCCCACCATTCCTGAGTGGGAATTCTCCTGGAGCACAGCCTGCAGTAGGACCCCAGGGGTCCCCACCTGAATCCTCAGGTGTCCAATAAAGGGTGGACTTTTTATTTATTATCAGAGCCAGCCCTAAAATCCTCCCTCTTCCCCAGCTTCTGGCTTTTACAGAAATGGCAGGAATTTCATCTCTCCATGATCTCCATTCCTTTGTTAAATTTCGTTGTAAATATTTCATGACCTAAAAACCCATTAGTACAGATACTTGGGGAGATAAGCAGACACAAGTGTGCAATCTTATATATATATATATATATAAAGTTTGTATCTGTAGCTCATACATCTCTAAAAATAAATTTCACCTTGGCCACATTACCACATTATCAATCTTCTCCTACTTCTCCAGGAACATTAGAAAGTAAAATCCTCACTTAGCAGCAAGTGCAATTAAAGCTAATTTTGTCTCAGACTCATTCTCCAAATGACAAAGCAGGAAGCTTCTTGTGCGTTTTGTACGGGTGAAGCACCAGCAGTTTGGGAATGACGTGTTCAGGTAACGAGCGAATTCCCTCCTGGTTTGTTCACCCAACACAGCCTAAATTAATTCTGTACCTCCCTTGTACCCCAAGCCAGGGGCACATGCACCAAACACACAGCAGCGTGTAGAAACCCTCAGAAAATTACGAAATTAATTCCTGATGCTCCACCAGGGCGGTACCACCCCTCTGGGGTTGTAACCCAATCCAAACTGCAGGGCTCCCGAAGCTGAAAAGGAGGAAAGAACATCCTGACGTGGGATAAACGATATCACAAAACATCCTGATGTGGGATAAACGATATCACAAAACATCCTGATGTGGGATCAGCAGAACGGCTCTGAGGATCTTCTGCAGAGAAACTAAAATGGAAACCACACATTAATGCCGCTAATGGCACTTTATCCGAGAGCTTTCTTCATCTTGCAGGATCCAAGGGCTCGAGTTCCACATTAATATCTGTTTTATGGTTCCCTCTGCCCCAGAACGAGCCATAATTTCATTATCAATTCCAGACATCCGCGTCTGAGATGTATTTTCGGTGTTTACAATGCTTTTCAAAACAGAACTAATGAACTGTGTGTTTTAAAGGATTCTGGGGGGTTTGAGGGCAGGCCTGGTATTAGAGATAGAAAGGAAATGGCAGCAATAAAGTTCAAACGATGCCTGGTGTACAAATAAAAGTTGCAAGCAGCAAGTGCTGTATCTTTGCATAATCGTGACTCATCTGAGTCCTCTGTGAGCACAGAGGGGAAACCATGAAATGCTGCTTCATGAGAGAAAGGAAGAAGTTCCCTCTGAGAAAGGAAGGAGTTCTCTGTGCTGGAATCACGTCTGCCACCAACTCCTCAGATATCTGAACTCGTCCAGAAATTACACCCTGAAATTCAAGCTGCACGTTAAAAAGATAAAGAAAAAAAAAATACAGATATTCACAATTTTGGTGATGGTTTGTTTGGTTTTTTGNGGTTATTTTTTGTGTTTATTCTTCCTTCTTGTTTGGCTGAGCCAGCTCCTTCAGCCTCAGCTCTTTGCCTGCTGCTCTTTTGCCCAGACACCTTGCCCAGACTGGATCACATCTAAGAACGGAGATCCCACTCACATTTCTGCTTCTGATCACTCTCAGGTCTCTCCCTACCTCAGCTTTTCACATCTCCAGAGCCTGTATATCTGTGGAGACATTTGTGATAACTCCACATGTCTCTCTGCTATTTCATTCTTGGAATTATTTCGTTTTTTCACAATGCAATTCTTCCCTCATCCTCTCTAGAACATCCAAATATCTTCTTTTACACAAATAACCCTAGTTCTTACACCCCTTACATCCTTTTGCAGGTCTAATTATTTTTTAACTGCAGAAATATTCTGCACATCTTCCTCAAAAACCTTTATTGGTTTTTTTTTTCATTTAACATAGACAACAATATTTGGGCAGATTGGACTTTTATGGGAGCAAAATGATCTGTAGCACCCAGCTGCAGGCTGTAAATGCGCATCAGCGAGGAACATCTACTTTAAAACCATGAAAATTAGAGAAATTTACAGATATTCTGGGAAAATCCTGACCTTGAACTGTCTGTGGCTGGTGAGTGTTGTAACGAGGCTGTAAAGCTCCAGCATGTGCTGTATCACAGCATGTTCTGTTATCTGCACCTTTGGAGATGACAGCAAGAAACATATTTTTGCAGGATCAGTTCAGTCAGCCTAAACCAGACGCTTAAAATAGGTCGAGGAGTTGTTAAGTTGCAGCACTTAGCAGTCATTAATTTCAGTGATCAGCTCAAATGCAGATGTCTGCACTGTCACTGGGGGAAGTTTGGTGAGACAGAGCCTTGGTGGGGTTTCCCTCCTCGGAGCTTTTCCCTCTTTTCATCCACTAATAAACATTTGTCCTTGGCTTTGTGGTAGAAACCCTTACAGAGACACGCAAAAATTGCTGTTTCTACACCAAATCAGAGGAGAGATGGAACCCTCACAGAATTTGCAGGAAAACTCTCAGTGCACAACCCCTTTTTGATCTTCCAGTGTTTATCCCACGTCTTACAGCTGGACAGAAGGTTATGTGAAACCTTGTCCAACCACCCTGCGCCTCATCTTCAAAGCAGGCTCAGTTCTGCCTGCACAATCACATCCTTTTCCTGGTGGAGATCTGTGCCACGCTTTGTTTTAACGTGTGGCAGGCTGACTTTCAACTTCCCCAGCAACTGTGAACACGCTCGGAATTCTGTTCTGGAGCGTGGTGGGTCTATTTTGCCAGTAATGGATGAGCTGTTTCCAGAGGAAATCATTCTCCGGGTTCACGTGTTCTCCCTGCTTGCTTAGCTCCATAACTTCTCCCCGGTGGGCAAAACCTTCAAAGGTCACTGTCTGTGTGTAGATAACCTAAAATTGCTCCAAGATCTCCCTGCTGCTTGTCTGACATCTCTGCAGCGGGGCATTCTCCTCCAGGTGAGGCCAGGCCTCATTATCCCTCTCATTAATCTAAGAAAGGCAATTTAGCGATGCTTTCCCATCTGGAACTCTCTTTCCCGGCTCAAATGCAAACTCGAGTCTGAGACAGGATCATTTTATCAGATTAGGGAGAGTTCCAGGAGAATTTGGGGGATTTTTCTCCTCAGGAAGGATTTAACACGAGGAATGGCTCCTCTTGTGTGGCTGGGGTGGTCTCTCTCAGGTGAAGAAACTGCAATTTATTTAATTCATTTTATTTTGTTTATGCAGGGATCGAGATTGGAAGTATAGAAGAAGAGATGGAGACTCCAAAGGGACAGGCAGAAAAAGCTGTGTGGGAAAGGCCAATTATCAACATCCAGGCTGGGAATGCTGTCAGAGCTGTGAGTCCTCACTGGGATCTCTCCACACCAACAGACCCAGTGCAGAGCAATAATTTGCAGAATTTTAAAGCTGGTATCTCTGTATATTCCTTAATCCTCTTGCTGCAAAGGAGATTGTGATTAAATGTATCTCAGTGTTCCCAATCCAATCAGGTCCCAACACCAAAACCAGAGGAAGACTCTGGAGCAAGACTCTCTGAGCCTGCAGCAGGCACCAGAGGTGAGAGGAGAAACAAAAGGAGAGAGATCAGGATCTGACTCTGTCCAGGTCCTGAATAAATTGGGATCCAGACACAGTCCAGGGTAATTAATTGCCCTCTACAGCTCCATTAGTTTCTGCTGGTTTTAAGCCTCTTAAAATTCTTGTCCAAGGCCTGTTTTTGGCATGTTTTTTTAATGCTTTCTTTTTCCTTTGGAAAATCCTGGTGTTCATTTTCCGTAGGGAACCCTGCATTGAATCAAACCCCCAGGAGACAAAAAGAAGGAGCTGGTGGCAAACCACCCTTTTGTTTTGAGAGAACTTGCCCTGAATTTAGCAGGATTTCTGCTCCCACTTTTCAGAGGTGATAGGGACTGGCCTCGGTGTCATGGGAGCCTGGGGAAAGCATTTTCCTTGCAGCATCTTTAGTTAGAAAAACTCTCCTTGGATAACACCCTGAGCTCCAAACCCCAAATCCTCATTACCACTAATTTATAAACTCAAATAAACAAATTGAAACAAACAGCTTAAAGAAAGGCTTTCAACTTATATGTGTGCATCTCCATGCAGTGTTACAATTTCTATCATCACTTTTAAACAGCTTGAGTGGCTTCAGAAGGAATTTCTGGACTCAGGATATTTTAAGTCCTTCCTGTTTACATGATGCTTGGGTTATTTCTTCTGCCAGCCTTTCAGGAATATGATTTTTATAGGGATATTTCATGTATTAAAATTCTCAAAAGAAAAAGTAAATGACTTGCTGCTAAAAAAAAAAAAGTCTGGGAAAAAATTAGACATTTACAGCTAGATTCATGGAGATACCTGAAGGAAGGGAGAAATACCAGAAAAATGAAGATGTCCAATGTGATAAACATCATTCAGTATTATCCATGTTGTTTTCCATGCACACATCACTCCGAGTGCATTCTGACCGTGATGTTTCATTACAGATGTTTGCTGCGATCGTTGCCGCTCTCTGGGTACGTCGCAGTGCCTGCACACTCGGTTTCTCTGTGATGATGCTGCATTAGGTCATTTACTGTCCCCAGCTCAGAAACCAGCCCCTCACAGCACTGATGGGAAGTCACAGCCCCGAGACAGAAATCTGGCACAGCTCAGAGACAGCTTGTTAGGGCTTTGTCCAAAACAGCCTTGTCTGACTTATTGCAGATTAAAGGAGCCTTAATGGGGGCTGGTTGCTGTGTTTACTTGAGGAATACATTTGACAGTGCTGTGATTATAGGAACAGACACTTCAGCTTAGTTGACCTGGCCTGATTTAATTATTTTTACCGTGCAGAGCCTTTGCTGGGCAGCCAGGTGTCCTCAGCAATCAGTGTCAGGTGCCAGGTTCCTGATGGCCTCCCCCGGGCACCAAACATGCCTCGAGGCCTGAGTGACCTCCCTGCCTCCATCCATGGATGGGCAGGGCCTGGGATGCTCTGCCTGCCCTTCCCAAAGGACACGGCATGAGCCAGCATTGCCTCGGCTCCTGGAAACTGCCTGGAAGTCTGTACAGATGGCAGGATGGGGTAAAGCTTCAGTCCTTCACTGGAGGACTGGTCGAGCTTTGGAGGAATCTCCTCAGGGCAGAGGTGGGGTCACCACCCCTGGAAGTGGTAAAAGAAGAGTCAGTCACAGGTCACAGAAGATTCTGAGTGGAAAAGGACCCACGAGGATCATCAAACCCATCTCTTAAATGAATGACTCGTTGAGTATTTTGGTGATATAGGGATTAAGGCAAAGGTTGGACTTAATGAATCTTGGAGACCTTTTCCAACCTTAATGATTTGATGATTTTATGGTTGATGCTTTTGCTCCAGCTTGGGGCATGGTTGAGCTGGAGCATGTGTGAAGGAGAGCTGGAAATGATGGGAAGGATGGATGGACAGGGCTGGATTTGCTGGTGCTGCCCTCATGGGGCTTTGCACGCTGCTGGCTGCATGAGAGAGAGCCAGAGTCAGTGAAGATACCCCAAATCCCCCCAAAACTGGGGCTAAACTGGATCCTGTCCTGGTCCCAGGACTCACACACAGCTTCAGGAGTCAGAGAATAACGGAACCGTGGCATGGTTTGGGTTGGAAGGGACCTTTAAACTCATCTTCTTCCAGCCCCTGCCATGGGCAGGGACACCTTCCATAGACCAGGAACTCAGCTTTTCTCTCACCACCTTCGGATGCTTGTTAATTAGTGAATATTTCTGTTGGTGGCAAGATTTTGTGGCACAACTTTTCTATTTGCAAAGTACAGGCGGCCTTTAAGGGAATGAGACCCAGGAGATTGGAAGATTCCTTTATTCCTGCTCAGTTTGAAGTTTATGTTGTTCTGCATGAGGTCCTGGTGGTACCCCAGCGTTCTTAATCTACCAACTGCAGGTCCTTCAAAACAGAGGGACTTAAGTCTCGTCGTTTAATTTAGTCCAGGTTTGAAAGTTTTATCCTTTTAATTCATTTTTAATTCCTTTATACATTTTTAATTACATTATTAGAGTGCTTGTGTTGAAATTCACCTGGAGTGCTGCACAGAGGTAATTAGTTAAAGTAGAAGGAGAAAGCCTTTTGTGTTTGGGGCTGTCGAGGATTACTGCAATTCAAAACATTCTGGCTCTTTAACTTCAAGATTGTGCGCTAATATGGTCCAAATGCAAATCTGCAAACACAATATTAACCTGGCAAGTGTGAATGGGAAAGAACAAAAAGCCACGCAAACACCCACCTTCCTTGAGAATCCCAGAATGCTCATTATTAGACCCGAAGCAGTAATGACACTCTATCTGAATCTTGATTAAAAAAAATTAATCGCTGGCTCAGCATAAAAATAAAAACAAGAAGAAAAGGATAAAGCAAAGAAGAAAAGAGGGTTTTTACAGAGCTGGAATTAATTGGAACACAGTGAATTCCCAAATCCTGCGGTGTAGAACTTAATTCTAACAGTCTGAACAGTCATTTCCCACTCCAGCTCCAGAGCACGGGTCAATAAACCCTGGCAATGGCAACAATTTGGGACACATTCCTATTTCAAACAGTCAGAGCTAATTTGTTCTTTATTTACATTTGAAATTGAAAACAACAACCTTACATTTGTGCTGTGGACCTGTAAATGTCAATTTTACTGGTTTGCGTCTCTGAATTTTAGCGAGTCTCTCACTGAGCAGTGGAAGACAAGTTTGGATTGTTCTGGTTCACCCAAGAAAAATTTGCTGCTCGGGAAAGCTCAATCTGTTTTTAATTCTTTGCTCCCCTGATGGCCATGCCTCTTAATTGGTATTAGCTCAGAGTTCAGAACCTCACTGCTCACCAGAGAGGAGTGAAGTACAAACCAAGCTCTAGAGTGGACTTCAGAGAAAGGTTTGGAGATTATCTTGCTCCAAGCTGATATTGGGCCCCGTTAGGAACTTTAATACCATTTTGCTTCCCTGGGAAAACAACGGATTTCACTGCAGCACGTGCTGCTCCAAACCTGACAGGAAGAAATGCTGCTCAGCTCCTGGTGAGTTGTGTACATGATAAATTTAAGCAGATGTTTGTTAGAAACTCCCCGNAAAAAAAAAAAAAAGAAAAGAAGAAGAAAAAAAAAGGAATAGAATCGTGTTTGCTGTGTTTTACACAAGTCCTCAAATGCTGCAGGGAAGGAAATGGGAGCAAAACAATACCTGGAATGAAAGATATGAAAGTTTTAAAATCCCAAGTGCCTTGTTATTTATTTATACCCTAAGGCACTTCCAAAAAATTTAAAACTAGGTGAATTTATGCGAAATAGTAGATGAAACCTAAAGAGCAGCAGAAAAGATTTTTTTAGACGGAGGATTTTGAAATTAGGAATTTTCACAGCAATTCAGAAAACTGAATTTTTCTAATCAGACATGAACACTGAGATTTAAGGATTAAGCAGTGATATTTCTTCAGAATTATAGTTCAGGCTTTTTTTGGCCCCTCCATCTTCAGTGAAGCTTTGACGTGGTTTTTATGAGGTAACTCAGCAACAGAGGGCCTCAGAATTGAAGACAAATTCGGAATTTTCCACTGAAAAACCACTTTGTTGATACATTTGAGATTAGCCACTGCCTTTCTGTATAAATTCCCTTGAACCTGAATTTCTTCTCTATGATTTTACAATCCACCCTGATAAAACAGTTCTGGAGGAGAATTTAAGTGGAAGATAATTCCCCTCTGGTACCATGCACTGTCCAAGGCCAAAAATCAAACCTGGCAAAAAGGGAAATTCCCTTCTGTCCAGAGGGTGTGAGTATCCGTATCCCACAAAAGGATCTGGAAACTGAATCTTCCTTTGGACACCAAGATATCAAGGAGACTGCCCATATTCCAAATTCAGTATTTGCTTTATCTAATGGTCAAAAAAAGGCCAAAGGTCCACTTAGAGGTGGCCAGCACTCTATGATTAAAGCCCATCTGTTCCTAAGTTAAATACTAAAATTATCTGTGGGTAGCATAAAATTTCTTTGTCTTTTGACCACATCATCCACAGGACTCTTAATCCCACGTAATTTAAATCAAGTGAAGAATTTGCCCTGCCCATGGCTGCAACGTGGAGCTCACAGAAGGACAATTAAAAGGTACCTTCAGAGTTCCTCCTGTGTGGGGAGCCTGATGGATCCTCATTTCCCAGGATTTCTGCTGGACCATCCAGCTGTGCTTGACTGCTCTGACTTGCAAGAGGAAAAGAAAATCAAATCCAGTTTTCTGTCTTTGCCTTTCCTTGAGGTAACTTTCTTCAGCTGTGCAGCAAAATGTCATTTATAAGGACATTACGAATTTGCAGAGCAGAGAAAAACCCCTTTGGGAGGGATGAAGGAACACGTTGGGTGCGGGGGAATCGCCAATTCCTGAAGGCCCCATTAGTTTCTAATGGCCTTGTCTTTCTGAAAGGAAGGGATAGATGGTGCTCCTGTGGCAGCTGAGGAGTTTCAGGGATATTTTTCAGTCTGGGCATGACAAATGCTGCAGGCCAGTAAATCCAGGCTGTGTTTGTGGCTGCTGCAGTAACAACTCCCAGTAAATTTGAATTGCTGGCATGGGCCTGATTCAGAACCTTTTAATGCCTTCACGAGACCTGCCCGTGCAGACAGCTGGAAGAGGGAGTTGTTTTCCCTTGACCTATGTTCTTTTTGAGCATTCTGGGTTTAGCTTTTACATCTGTGGCCAGCTGAAATGTCAGAATTTCAGGTCTCCCTCAGACGGGTCATCAATAAATCATAACGATCCAACGCGCTGGCGGCCGTGCCTGGACAAACTTCTAACCCCAACAGCTCACACTTGTTGCCTGCCTAAAGTACTTTAATCCTTTGGGAGCAAGGGAAAAATCATGTCTGCAAAAGTGTGATTAGAGCTGGAGTCTCTCACCACCCTGCCTCAGAAGATCTGTGTAAATGAGGGTTCTCGTGGCATTTCTACATGATCAGCCCACTCCTTTTATTTCACACAGCATTATTTAATTTTCAGAATCACTCCCATCACTTTGGGTGACTAGATTGTGCTTTGCTGGGTGGTTCTTCACCTTTTTCTGGCCCTGGCCTGCCTGGAGCACAGTTCTGACCTCGTGGAGAGCCACGTACGTGTGGATCAGCTTTGGAGCGTTCCTGAGCCTCCACTCCCAACTTCAAACAAAAGCTCAAACTTCCAGCTCAGAAGTTTGTAGCTTTGGGTGCTGGCCAAGAAAGAGGCTGTCAGGCTGATATAAACCATCTGCTATTGTATTTACCAGGGTTTTTTTTGGCTCTCTATAACTCTCTGGTTTGGAGGCAAGTCCTTCAGCACAGTCCTTGAATGCTGAGTCTTGGATGGAAGGGATGATATGGTCGCAAACCATCAATTTAACTGAGCTTGGGGAAAGTAAAACAGCAAAACACCTCTACAGCCACCTGTGAGATCCTGGGCCTGTCACACACAGAGGTGGCTGCACAGCCTTGGTTCCCCCTGAGTTGGAAGGAAAATTGTTTTTGTGATGACGATAAAGACACAAGCACAGATTCAGAGCTTTATCTTTTTTCCTTATGGAAATTTGTATGAATGCTTCCTTAACCAGATAAAAATATTACCAGTGTTCCTCCATTTGGTTGAAAGCTGGATCTCAGCTGAAGGGTTTCTTCAGAATGTGGACATTTACATCAAAGTGAACACAGGATTTTGGCTTTTTTTTTCTCTTTTCAGGTGGGGTCAGAAAGGGAAAACCCAACCAAAAAGCAATGATGATGCTACTGAGGACCTGCTGTAGTTGAAGGTGTTCATTCCAGGGGGGTTGGACTTGAGGGATGTAAAGGTCCCTTCCAACCCAAACTATTCTACTAAAAAAGCTCTTTAATGTGCTCTTGTGAATGGTCCCTCTTCACTACACATTCTTGAAAAAGTCCAGAACAGCTTCCAAGGCCCAAAACCATGACCCAAACTCCTCAACTTTTCATAAGCATGAGGCTGGAGTGAAATGATACCCTAGGAAGTAAAAAAAAACAACTTATTTTATCCAGACAAATCACCTGGCTATCAGTTTTTGCCAGAGCTGACAGCAGGGTGAGAACAGCACCACAAGATGATGACTCTGGAAAATCCAAATAATAATCAAAATCCATGAGAAGTAATAGTGTAATAGTAATCTACTTCACCAGACTTTGGAGCATGCCACTCTCCAATCTCCACGAAAATAAAACATCTTTATCTGTCAACACTGCTTAATCCACAGTCAGCACCTCAGAAATGGGCCCACATGAAATAAAGTCTGGCACAAGCACAGAGGCTGCTTTCCATCCCACACGCCTCAAAATGTCATGGGGTGACGTATGATTGTGTTTTGCAGCAGAAGCCACTGCTGTCCAAGCACTGAGATTTAAACATATTTATGTGGCATTCCTCATCTGGACCATCAGCTAATTAGTTTTATTATTTTTATCATTTATTTTCTATTTTAGGAGAGTGTTATAAAACTTTGGAGGATATTGATGGGTTTGTCATGGTGTTTTTTACCCACTGACTCCACTATGATTTATGGAATCTTCTGGCTAAACAATGCAATGGAATGGAGGCTTTTCAACTTCCACTCCTCTCCATGCCAGGAGATTGGGCACGAAGCACAGAAATTATTTTGAACCCAAACCTTGTCTCTGGGTGTAATAAATGCAAAACCAGAGCCCTTTGTCATCTCTGGCACTCACCAGCACTGGGCTGGAGACCGCAGATCCCCCCACACGATTCTGACAAACCTGATTACTAAAAAATGATCAAATCTTTCCACCTCATGTGCAGCACAGCAATCAAATGTGAGCCTCCAACAGCTTATCTGGCAAATCCTATTTCTCACCCTTATCAGCAAAGGATAAACTGCTAGAACAAAGCCCACCCACTGGTTTTTTTTGTTTGTTTGTGTGTGCTCTGGGTTTTTAGCATATGCAGTTTTTCTATATTATCTGGATTATACAGACATTTAGAGAGACAATTTATGGCTGGGGGTGGGACTGGATGATCTTGAAGGTCCCTTCCAACCCAAACCATTTCTTGATTACCTGAAATAAGCATGACTGGGGAAGAAGAAGGGAAAGGAACAATTTCAAATACGAGATTTAAAGACGAGCAATTTTAAATACGAGATTTTTCTTAGCAAAACTTCGAGCTACCTCAGTTAAAGTCCAGTGTCTGCTGTTTCCTCCTCAGGGCCCTCCCTTCTCCCACATCTCCAGCCCCATCTGTGCCTCCTCTTGGCTCTGTGGATTTGATGAAGGACCCGTGTTGGAAGCAAAGCTTCAGCACCATTTGCTCTCATTAAACCCCACAGGTGGTCGGGAGTCAGTGGAACCCCGACCCCTGAAAATGCTCTTAAATGGGTGGCAAATGTTCTGTGAAGTGCTGGAGTCACACACAGGCTCGCTTTGCCTCAGCACTCGTTTTTTTGGGGTTTTTTTGGTTTTTTTTAGGAGCGGGGCTAGAGGTGTTTCAGCAACCAGGTGTTTTGTTAAGACAAATGTGCACAGAAACAATTTTTAAATTACCGGTGTTCAGGAAACCTGAGGGGTTTTGGAGATAAAGAAAGAGGGATTGTCCAGGCACGAGATGCATTTGTGTACTCAGGCTAATCAGGAAGAAGGATACAACCGCTAGAAAAAGGCAGAGGTAAAGGCTAACAAACCCAAATAGTCATTTTATTCAGGATCTTCCTCATAAACAGTCCTAGGTAGATTTTTAAAGTTATTATGAGAAACACTGCATTACTGGACAGCAAAGACACAACACAGCTGCACTTTCTCTTGTTGCTAACCATCCTTAAGTGCCAAAAAAGCTGAATCTTTGTCTGTTCTTTGTTTTCTGAAAGCAGGTAAAGGAAATGCTGGAAATTTCACCTCAGGAAAACATTTTCCATTCTCTAACCGTGCAAGCTTTATCCCCAAACGCTTTTCTGTACACAGAGATGGGTGAATCACACCCATTGTTTATGTGAGGCACAACGTATCCCCCACATTGCACTCAGCAGATCATCGCTGCCGTGATCGTTTTATTAACATTAAAATCAAATTATTAATGAACAATATCAGCAGCTTCTTTATGTTAATCATGATTAATTGCACTTCTATTTTGGAAAACAGCCGACCTCCAGCAATGGATGGGGATAACATTTGGTGCTGGCGTCTCTCCTGCAAAGCTTACAAATAATTTGGTAGAGCAGCTAATTATCTGACAAAGCCAATCAGTCATTAATCTCTTAGGAGATTCCATCCCTTTATAGAAGTCAATCATTATTATTTTTTGAAATTATTTTTTTGCTGTTTTTCACTGGACAGACTGTCTGATGTCACCACCCAAAATCTGGAGCTCTCCTCAGTCTGCAGGATTCAATCCTTTGGAGCTGCACCATTTTTTTTTATTAAAACCAAACATTTCTTGAGTTGTGAAGTTCTTAGAGGGAAGTGTGTGCAGAAATTTGTCCCAAAAATAATATATGTTACATGGAAACGTTTTTTTCATAGGAATTTAATGCTTAGTACATAACCAAGTGGGTTTCAGCCCAAATGTAGTCTGGATTTTGAGATACACAAAGAGATTCAAAATAAGAATTATTAAACACTTATCACAAAATTGGTCCATAAAATAGTGGAGAAAACTTCACAAAAGCTGTTCCTATTCTCAGAAGAACACTTCCATATTAATTTTCCTTTCTAAAATAGGTCACTCTTTGTTATTAAATAACTATTGCTTGCTTGATTTCTTTTTTTAGAGGAAAACTACAAGGCTGACATGAAGCTTGGGAGGTATTTTTGACTGGAATGTGCTTTTAAATGAGACCTACTTCTACTCCTTCTATTTCTTTTCTATTTCTTGCAGCAGTTCCTCTTGTTGAACTTTCAAATTCAGGAGGAGATTATGCCCTCATTTATTCCCTCTTGCTCTGGGTTGCAGAGCCTCATTTTCTCCACTCTTCATTCCCATCACTTTTTCAGAAGGGAGGTGGGATGAAAGGGGTGTATTTATGGAATCCTTTGTGATTTATTACATATTTTTTTAAAACGTGTGGAATACTGGATCAGATCCGTAGGTGCACACCTGCAGGCAAATCGAGGAGCAGGAGAAGGAAAAGAAGATTGGCAAGTGGAGAACTGCAAGATTTTACAGCATCTCGAGGGCGGGGGCTGTTTTTTACCCAGTAAAGATGCAAAAAAATGACCAAAACACTGAGTTGAATGCAATGAAACATAAAAACTCATTGATTTTATAGGTGAATACATCCAAAGAGGCTTGGATGGAGGTTATCCAGGCTGGGGGTGCACTCCAAGGGACCTCCAGGAGATGCTCAACCCCCAGGCCACAAGAAGATCCCAAATTTCAGCTCCTCCAACAACCGTGGGCGCTGTGACCCACTGGCAACATCCCTTTGCTCCTCTCCCCACCACCTGCACCCCAGAGATGATGTCCCTGCTCCATCACAGGCGTTTGGGGATGGGGAATTGATTCCCACAGGCAGCTTGTCCCTCTCCTGCACCCCAGAGCCCAAGAACGTCCCTGGAACGTGGTGCCCGTGGAAACCATGGAGCTGCCGGGTTTTACAGCCCCCATCTCCAACAAAGTGGTGGCAAAGCTCTTCCCAGGTCTCTTTTAAAAGTAGCGATTATGGGATCTCCTGCACTTCAGCCGGCAATAAAACACCCGATCGTGGAAGTTTTTTGGGAAACGTCTACGCACAGCCGTCGCCACTCGGTGGTTTTGGCCTCATAAACCCCGTTCCTGTTCACTCTGCTTTGCCTAACTGCAGGCCAATTAATTTTCCTTTACATTAAGTTGCCTGAGCAGGAGCACACAACCCCCAGAGGAGTAATGCATTGCTCGCCCTCCTCATTTGCTTCCCCAAATGAGCTGCGGGCACTTCAGGGACCCAGTGCAGCTGTAAATCTCCCCAGCTCTTTAGGAGAGGTGGGCTGCAGGTAGGATGCAATCCAGAAATTCCTCCTAAATGCACTGGGATTGAGCCATGAGGGAGAATCCTTGCATAGGACTCGTGTTTGGAAAAGGGAAGCTCAACCACATTCCCTGTGTCAAGAAGCTGGAATGAGGTTTTTAAAGTCACTTCCAACCCAAACCACTCCATAAGTTTTTGATTTCTTTACCAGAATCCTCCGGGATCTGTATTAATTCCAAATGTTGTCAGATCACCTTTAAAAAAAAGGGGACATATCACGACATGAACCAGGAGCTATTTTCCTGCACTCCAGCCCTGAGGAGGATGATTGCAGAGCATCCATATGGTTCCTCTTCTGTGCTTGGTACGACTCCACCTGGCCCAAAACATTTATTGGATGTAGTATCCCAGGAATTATATGGCCCTTGAGACAGCAGAGCTGGTGTTTCTGCCAGGGTAAGTTATGTTATAGCTAAATAATGTTACAACCCAAAGTTCATTGTGCTACAGGAAGTGTGGGAAAAGGTTTAAAGGGATCTTTGCTCTCCCAGAGGATCTATGTTTCTTCACCTTCCATCCCTGCAGTCTAAAAATGTTATCTCTATTACCTCAACAATCTCTTTTTTTTTTTTTAAAGGCTTTGCTGGTTATTTCTGTGTGCTTGTAGGTTCTGGCGGCTTTTTTCCTCTTTGCTGCCTTTTATGCGTGCATGAAAAATGAATAAGAGCTGTACAATAAAAGATATTCCATTAATAAAAGCTTTTCAGATCTTTATTAACCACCGGTGCCATTAGTCAGGGAGAAAATCCCTCACAGTCAGAATTCCCAAGCTGATTCTCTGAGACAGCAAAAAAAGGGTAAAAATCTGTTGTAATAAAAGGGAAAAAAAAAATAAAAGTGGAAAATTCCAAGCTGCTGCCTACACTGCTTCATGATTGTGTTACTTACATTTACCTGGTGATTGTGTTACTTACATTTACCTGATGAAAGCAAACTCTGGCTGTAAAAGTACAACAAAAGGATCTGAAGCAGAAGTGCTGGTGCCTGGCCCACAGCGGAGCCATTTCCCCCACACAGGTTGCAGTTATTGCCAGCACACCCTGCCTTCCCCTCACATTTTGTGTTTCTGTGACTAACCAAAGAGCTTCACACAAATGCTTCATTAAGGAACTTTTGATTAGTCACGAACGCTCTACAGCCACCAGGAGATTTGCTGAATATTAAAAACTTCTCCTGCTACACCTTACCATGAAAAAGGTTGATGTATTTAATAGGAACAAACAGTCACGTCTTTCCTACAGGAATGTAAAATCCAGTATCACACTAAGAAATATTTGTCTTAATTTCCTAATTAATTTCCTTAATTTCCTCTTTTTCATCTTCATTATTTACTTGAACATGGTATTTGTTTCTTAAATACAGGAAGACACCAAGCCAAGTCTTCACTTGTGATCCCTTACACCAAACTCTATTTTTGGGAAATCCCTGAAGCCCTGTTGAGGCTGTGCAGCAAAACATTCTCATAAACACTTAGCCTTGCAAAATAATTTTTCTCTTCACAGGAGCTCTTTTAGGGTGAAGGGGAATTCCTAAAGATATTGTGCTCTTTAAAGGAAGAGAGATCCCAAATGTTGAATGCTCCATGAGATAAAGAAAATGTTTTTAATGAGCTGGTTAACATGGCAAAGTTAATTACAGCTAACCAAACACAGGCATGAATGACCATGGTATTTTGAGGACAATAATTCTGAAGAAAATGAGCTCCAAGTCATCAAAGATTTGGACTTGGACTTCAACCTCTGGCACAGGATTTGGTATTAGATGGACTGAGACTCTCATGATGATTCTTGAGGTGATGATAGTTGAAGTCTTGAGTGAAGAGCCATAGGAAAAAACACTGTGAGGAAAAGATTCTGGTGCTCCAAAAGTGAGGATTACATTGAGGTTCTGCAGGATGAAGAGAGGCATCTTTAAAGAAATTATTCTAAATGCTTCAAACAACCCTGCTTTGTAGACACTGATTAAATTACAGTAAGGGAAGAAACCAAATATTGGATTTCTCTTGGTAGTTTCCCTTAGTGGAGGACTTCAGACGTCCCTGGTGGTGCTCTCTGACCCTTTGTACCAACGGGAAGGACAAAACCAATGTCGTGATATCCTTCAATGAAGCTGCTGGTGTTGACACCTACATTATTTATGTTTTTGACCTAGTAGTGACCATTTGATGTTCTCAATGCAGACATGCTTCACCCAATTAGAGAAAAACACCCAGATCCGTGAAGAAGATGGAAGAAGAATGTGAAGAAGAAGATGGAAGAAGAAGGTGAAGAAGAACTCAGACAACACCCTGAATCCTCCATCTTGGCCCACACACATTACTATATACCAAAGCCCCAAAACCTAAATTTTCACCCCGTGAGATCACACAACACCATTCCAATTCCACACCCACAACCCCTGTGCTATCACTCCATCTCAGGAGTCTGTCCCAAGGCCTCGGGTCAAATGCACTGTTTGCCTGAGGGTCAGCACCCCTCAGCTCAGAAAGCCTGAAATTTTCAGCCTCCAGGGTTCCAACATTTCCTCAGGTTCAGTGGACACACTCCTTATTCATGAACTTGAGACAAAGGAAGGCCCACAGTGTTTGCAATAAACTTTGCTTTTTTGCCTGCAGAGAAAGCAGCCAGTATTACATCTGCAGCAGGAACAGGCCTCCATCCTATTGATTTTCCATGCTGCTGCAGATCAGGAATATTGTCTGCTCCTGCCCAGCTGGAGGTGCCGGGTGAATTTCCAAGATTTTAATATTTATTGCTCTTTCAGTAATTTCTCAAAGTTTCCCGGAGTTTTTGCAACTTGTCTGATCTCCGCCTATGGGGAGGAAAACTTTTAAAGCTGCCAAAAGCCAAAGTATTTTTAGAGAGGGCATCATGTATTGATTATTGCCAAATCTCTGTGGACTAAGACACTATGTTATTGTCAGCATTTTTATTGCTGCCACTGCTTTTTCCTTCTTTCCCTTTAATGGTTACAAGTGAGTCTAATATATTTTAGGCCAAACTCTTCTACCAGCCAGAAGCCACCGAGAACTTTTCGTAAGAACCATACCCAGCTTCAAGAGGCAGAAAAATGAATATATTTGCTGTGTTTCTGTTTCTATCAGCCATTGCAGTAGAAGAAGAAATGCTATTTCTGTTTGTTTTGACAAGCAAAGAGAATAATCTCGTTCTCCTCTTGATCTCGCTATCCCTTCACAGATTACAGTTATCTCATATGTAATGTAAAAACCTTATAGGCATTGAAATGCGTGAAGGGGAGACAGGAACAGATCTCTCAGGGTGCATGGAAACAGGAATTTGTCAGGGGAACTGGGCCCAGAAAACACAGGGATAATTTGTGGATGACGAAGACTCTGCCCGTCTGGAAAATGTTACAGAAAGTTCAATTTGATGCACATCTGAAAGGCAAAGCCCTCCTTGTCCTGCTCCCCTCTCTCTGCACCTTGGTCAATACTGACCCTCTCAAAACCAACCCTGCACAGAGCACAAGGCCAAAAGAGACATCAGGGTCTGGGACTCAGATCATTCATGGTCCTGTGGTGGTTGAGGGAGCTGGGGAAGGGTCTGGAGCCCCAGGAGGGGCTGAGGGAGCTGGGGAAGGGTCTGGAGCCCCAGGAGGGGCTGAGGGAGCTGGGGAAGGGGCTGAGCCTGGAGAAAAGGAGGCTCGGGGGGACCTTGTGGCTCTGCACAACTCCCTGACAGGAGGGGACAGCCGGGGGGGTCGGGCTCTGCTCCCAGGGAACAGGGACAGGAGGAGAGGGAACGGCCTCAGGCTGGGCCAGGGGAGGCTCAGGGTGGACACCAGCAGGAATTTCTCCATGGAGCGGGTGAATAAACACTGGAAGTGACTGCCCAGGAAGATTTGGGGTCCCCATCCCTGGAGGTGTCCAAGGAATTCCTGGATGTGACACTCAGTACCCTGGGATGGGGACCAGGTAGAGTTTGGGCACAGCTGGGACTCCATGATCTTGGAGGGCTTTTCCACCCCTAATGATTCAGCTATTCTGTGATCTTCATGGCCAGCCACATTTTCTTTCTGCATTTATCTTCATGAAACAACTCTTTATCTCTCCTGCTTTAGTTTATTCAAGAAAAGGAAATTCATATCAGAAATGTTCTTTTTTTTTCATGCCATAATTTGGCATAGACCCTGACATTAAGCAGACCTTTTTTTTTTAGATCCTGACAGCACATTTCTGTTCTCAAACAGCCCCAGATAAGCAAGGCCACTGCTGATGAGAGGCTTATCTTTGGTGTTTCTGTCAGAGAAAGTGCAGTGCAACACGGGTCAAGTAAGCCAGGGTTTGTGTGAGAGAAAGGGAAAATTAATTGCAAAGCCCAGCTTACAACATCTCCAATAATGAACTCGTTCAGCTCACTGCTCCCTCTGATGTTGAAATTCAGGAGGCTGGGGCCGAGCCTGCTGTGTTCCAGCTGCGTGCACAGCATTCCTCCCCGCAGGAATAAATGGGATTTTTATTCCTTCCTCTCCTCCCTCTGGGTCAGGGCAGGGAGGTGTCAGTGGGGATGGTGTGACAGATCAAAACCAGCAGCCTGAGCACACCCAGATTTCCTGCTGCAGCTTGGACGTGCCATTCCTGTGCCTCAGTGTCCCCTGTGGAACACCCTGGGACAGAGGGAGGGCACCCAGGGAGTCCCTGGGAGAGGAGCAGGAATGCTGCAGCTGCTCCCCAGGAGCACAGAAGCGCTCCAGAAATGAGGTGTGAGGAGAAACGAGCCCCACTTGAAAGGACTCAGAGAAAACTGCCAACTGCTCGAGTTACTGGGTCAGTGGTGACGGAGAGGAGAGCGGCTCCCCTGCTCCATGCCAAGGAAAACCCTTGGAAAACGGGACGGGAATTACCCAGGTACACACATTACCAACACTGGAAAATATTTCTTCTCCTCTTCTCTGGTGTTTCCTCTTGCTTAAGTAAGGGGAAGCATGGAATGAGAGCTCTACAAACTCCAAGGACTTTAAAGCCCATTTGGCTGGTCTGCTCTGGGGAGCACCTTTCCAACACCTCTGCCATGTCCAAACCTGACGCTGCCATCGTGCTCATCCCTGCAAGTAATCTGATAAATATAATCTCTTAAAATAATCCCCCAGATTATTTTAAAAACTTCTATTTATCAGATTATTTTAACCAACCTCTGGGCAAAATCAGATTATTATGTTTAACAGATTATTTTAACCAATTTCTGGGCAAAATCTAAACCCTTACATAAATTTTGCGCATGCAGAGAGCAGTAACAGAGGCAACACCACACATCACACTGTGAGAGTCCTCACTAAACTCTGCCTAATGCACAGGACAGGCCAGCAGGACAATCCTTAATTTACTCAGCAGAGTTTTCTCCCTTCTGCATTTGTTACACACCAACTTTGTACAAACAACATTATTTTCGTGTTTGTTTGGGTTTTCTTTTGCCTTTGCTCGTTATTCCCGGCGGCTTTTTTTAGTGCTATTTTGCCATTTCTCACGAGTTTCTCTGTGCTGTAATTATGCCAGTCTGCTTTCCAAATATACTTTTTTTTTTTTTTTTGGTACTGAAATAGAAAGGTTGGGGCTGCATGAAGAAAGGGGGAATAATTTTCACGGAATTATTTTGGCGACGTCAGGGACTGCACGCGACGTTTTTACAGCTTTCCATAGATTTTCCTTCTCCCTCCACTTGCACATGTTTGGAAATCACTCAGGCAACACGACATCCTGAATATCCCAGCCTAGGAAAAGCAACTGCTGTGCCTACAGGAGTGGATATTTTACATGAGACAAGTGGTTATTGTCAACGAGGCTGGGAATAACTCGCCTGAACATTTCCAAGCTGGCTCCAGCTCTGTATATGCAACACGAGCAGTGATGGAGTAGTTACAATATTTCTCCAGCAGCACAGCTCCCTGCAGACATCAGCAGGTTTTATCAGGCTCTCAGGGAATGTTCCCACTGTTTATTGCACTGGGGAAGTTCTGCCTCCAACAGCTCAGGCCAGATCAGGCTTTTCAAAAGCCCTGATTCTTGAATTTTTTATTTTAATGCTTTTTGACTGGTGGGTGTGAAGGGGTTTTTTCGGCAGATTTTTATGAGAACCAAACAAGGAGGCGAAATATTTCCCATAGACTTCTGGAACCTCCATAATTTTATATCGTTTTGGGGCTGAAATGTGCAAACAACGCGATTAGGCACCATAAGAAATGCCATATAAGATTAAAACCCCCAAGAACTAATTTCCTAATATTCTGAGCAGACTTTGGGGCTGGTGATATTGAAAGCTACGAACTCCAGCTCTCTTCAGATAACCAAGAGAAATCCACTGCAGCTGCCTGCACCAAGGTGGAGATTCAGGGAGATCTCCTTTAAAACCTCTGCTCATCAGTATGGGAGGCCAGCTCTCCCGCCTCAGCTCGGAACTCTCCCTCCAGCAAGGTTAGAGAGTGGCATTATAATTTCATTACAAGGCATAGGATGAGCCCAGCATTCCTGATGTGTGCAGGGCTGCTTGGAACCGATGCACGAGGAGGTGCCTCCAATTAAACCGTGGCAAATTGCACAGCCCGGTTAAAATCCTGACTCAGAACTTTGTGCAGCTGAAGGGCTCCAGCTCGAGCCCAGCCTTTCCCAGCAAAGCTCTTATTCCTGTGGGTAGCTCTCAGCTGATTTTAAGAGGGCTTTGCTGCTGAGATGTTTGTTGAAACTAAAACCAGGAGAGGAGTTTAGCAGAGGCCACCCAGCTCTCCTGGCAGAGGGATCGGCTCTCACATTCGCTGCCGTCTCTCCACGCCCTGGGGCAGAGCCGAGATCCTGCTCAGCACAGCACCTCTGCCTCTCTCCGAGCCCTCAGCTCCTTTGCTGGCCAGGGGACAGGTCTGTCACTGTGCCAGCCCGGGGAGGAGATGTTTCTGCCAGGGAAATTCTGTGGGACGTGACCCGGGCCTGGCATTTCTGCCCGTTCCCTCCCATTTCCCGCTCAGCCTCATCCCGGGATAACTCTGTCATCGCTCCTCGGAGCACAGTGGGGACAGAGATCAGATCTCTGACTCCTCTCCTTTCCAGGCACCTGCTGGAAGTGGGATTAGAAGGATAACAAGCTAAGCCTTCCCTTGCCAGGTCTGCAAGGGGAACTTACAGGCCAAATATCCGATCCCACACAGGGTCCAGGATTGCAGTGATCCTGCCTGCAGCAATTTACTCACACACATGAGATAAAAAAAATGAATAAATCATTGAAAAAATCCCCATATTTTGAAGTCATAGCCCAGCAGGTGATCTCCACAGGCTCCCCAGCTGGCACACTGGGCTTGGCAGTGTCACACGTCCCTGTTTGTGAGATGGGGAGAAGTTTGGGTTGTGCCACCATGAGGTTTGTTGTCATTCACCACTCCTGACACGAATCCTCAGGAGGAGGATGGAACTGCTGAGGTCCCTCTGGTTTGTGAGACCCTCCTGCAGCATCTTATAACATATTGATATCATAGAATGATTTGGGTTGAAGGGGCTTTAAAGTTCATCTCATTCCACCCCTGCCGTGGCCACCTTCCTCTAGAACAGGTTGCTCCAAGCCCCTTCCAGCCCAGCCTTGGACACTTCCAGGGATGGGAATGAAGAACTTGGGATGTCTCTAAAAGCAGAAGACTCGCCCTTTCTAATAAGAAACTGCTCCAAAATAAATGAAACCATTTAGAAATAAAAGGCAGAGCTCAAGGGTGTTAAATCCAAATTATCCACCCCGGATGAGAACTGGAGGCAGCTGATGGTGAAAGATTTTGGCGTCTAAGTTCTCAGCCAGAATACCCTGGCCGATTTGGTGGCTGTATGATAACACCATTTGCAGACACTGTGTGGAATCACAGGCATAATAAATCCAGGGAAAGAGCTCCCGAAATCGAGAGGGAAATTTGCACTTCATTGAATTCGGTGTCAGCTTCCATTAAATTCAAAGGGACAGGAGAGTCTTCACGGGGTTACTGAGCATCTGTAAACACTTCCAAGCATGCCCCGAGTTACAGGTTTATTTTTCAGTTCAAAAAAAAATTGGCCAGGCGAAGAAACATTTATTTCATATTACAGAAATAGGAGAGCAAAGAGGAACGAGCCAAGAGGCTTCTTAAGTGAGCAAAGACATCCAAAAAGCTGATTTAAATATTGCAATATTTGGGGTGATAGGCAGTTTAGGAACCTCATTGGATGTGGAGAATATAATCTGACTTATTTTATATTTTTTTTATTGCTCTTGGCAGCACATTTTCATTCCAGGGCAGCCTCAGAGGCATTTGACATCCTCACATTTCATGTCTGATGTGCTTCACGTTGAGGCTCTGGATTAATGGGCACCTTCACATAAGCTCAGGATGGTTGAGGCTGGAAGGAGCCTCCAGAGATCACTTGGTCCAACCCTTCTGCTCAAGCAGGACCACCCAGAGGTTGCCAAGGCCAGCTTGGATGGGGACTTTAGGAAACTGGGTCTAGTGAGTGACAGCCCTGCCCTGGGCAGTGGGGTTGGAAGGAGATCATCTTTAAGGTGCCTTCCAACCCAAAATATTCCTTAATTCTATGAGTGTGTCCAGACAACTTTTAAATAATTTCAAGAATGGAGACTCCAGAACCTCCCTGGTTTGGCCATCCCCACAGTAAATGTGTGTTTGGTCACCTTTGCAGTAAATGTGTGTTTGGTCACCCTCACAGTAAATGTGTGCTTGGTCACCCTCACAGTGAATTTGTGAATTTGGTCACCCTCACAGTGAATTTGTGTTTGGTCACCCTCACAGTGGATTTGTGTTTGGCCACCCTCACAGTGGATTTGTGTTTCCTGATGTTCCTGGGTTTCAGGTTTTGCCCACTGACTCCTGTCCTGGAGCACCACTGGAACCAGCCTGGCTGTGTCACCTTTGCGCCCTCTCTTCAGTGATTTACAAACTGGTCACACCTCAGCCTTCCCTCCTCCAGGCTGAGCAGCCCCAGCTTTGTCTGGAGATTTCTTCCTCCTCATGAAAAGGCAAACTGTCAGCTCCTCTGCAGGCAGGGCCAGCAGGATCACTGGGGTTTGTATTAATTAATCACAACTTTGAAATGAGGGGAATAAAAAAAAACAACACATCCCTGTGATGAGGTTAAAGAGCTCCTGTTCAAATAAAGCCTCTTGCTTAAATATCACAGGGAGAAAAGAGGAGAGGGAAGCTAGGTAAATATTTCAGTGGTGAAGCAGGTTTAAAGGCTCTCCCAGCAGAAATGGGAGAGGCAACTGCTGCAAAAGTGAACTTGGCACCTCACCCCTTTCTAAATCTTCCTGGGGAATGTTGTGGTCAACAAAGCATTGCAATTCCTGAGCGTGTGCGTCTTACTCATACATTCAACTTCAGCTATAAATAAATGCTTAATTGTTCTGGAGTTTGTGTGTGCCTGAGTCCAAGCACAACCCGTGGATCCACTGCTGAAAGGGCTGGGGCTGGCTCAGCTGGTAAATTGGGGTTCACTTTAAAGCCCACAAACCCCAACTGCAAAGCTTGCAGGCTTCAGTCACCTTTGGATGAGGGTTTTAGTGCAAAATATTGAAGCAGTTGGCAGCAAAAAAATCTTAGGGAGTGAAATCAGAAGATGACTTAAAATAAAACAATAAAATTTCCTTAATCTTAGGGTTTCATTGCTATTGAGAGCTCAAAGGACACAAGAGCTGGGGAAAGCTCTTCTCAGCTGAAGCTTTAAGAGTTAAAAACTACTTGGAGTGGTGGGGAAGGTAGAATGAAGAAAGAATGAAGAAATTATTGCAGCTGAATTCTGTGTATGGGAACAACCTGGTTGGGAACCTCTATGGAAAATCACCTTGTGGGGTTGGGTTTTTTTTCATCATAAAGAAAAGCAATATAGAAGAATTGATTTCTCCAAATTCCATAACACTGAATAACAATCCAGGCAACACAGAGAGGAAAAGCAAGAAACAGAAAGGAAAAGGTAAAAACTGCACGAGTAACTGAAAGCCTACCTGATGCAGTTTGCTGAAGGAATTCAAAAGAAAAATAGAGAGATTACTTAGTGGTTAGTGAGACATATTAATGAATGGCAAAAGAAAATTACCTAAGTGTTTTTCTTATGTGAATTTGGATTGAAACTGGAGATTAAGAAGTGCCACAATCAGCTGAGCTCTGGATTCTGATGGAGAAAAAAATTGTATGTGCTCAAATAGTGGGTGTTAATAATGTAAATATTGACCAGGATAACTGTTATACACACACACACATAAAAGAAAGGCTGATTCAAGGGAATGGTTCTCCTCTCCAAAGATTTTCTTGATAAACAGGATTTTATTTTTGCTTTGGCACGTTTCATGTTAGTGACAAATGCAGGTGTGGAGTTCTTTGCTGTGGGTTTTGGGGGTGGCACGTCCCAGGCTGGAATATTTGCCGGGACCAGCGGAGGGAGCAGCAGAAAGTTTTCCTGCACCAAGGAGGTGGAGGAGAAGGGAAAGTGCAGCATCAGCAGCTCTGCACCTCTGTGGTGATGTCCGGGAGGTGCCATCCATCAGGACTGAGCTCCTCCCCAGGCTCTGGATCACTCCAGGTCTCAGAACCAGCTGAAATCCCCGGCTGGGGGACCATAAAGTGAAGGCAGGCAGAGCAGCCCTGATCCCCAAAGAGCGCCCGAGGAGTTCCATAACTCAACCAGAAACACCACAATCAGCTGAGCTCTGGATTCTGATGGAGAAAAAAAATCTCCCGCCTTTATTGCCAACCACAACTCATCCCTCTGTGTTTTATTTTACAAATTCTCCATTACCTGCCTGGGTCGTGGCTCCTGTATTTCACCTGCATTTCACCGAGCGTTTCAGGCCCATCCCGTGCTCGGCTTTTCCGTGTCAGACAATTGAACAATCAGATTACCCGGGAGCTGTGAAGTGCCTCGTGATGCCAGGAAGTGTGAGCCGTTTAAGAGCTAATGTGAAAAATGGCAAATGGTATGCTACCAGCTAGGTCTGAAAAAGGAAAGAAAAAGGAGGAATAAGTCAACATGATTAGACAGGACTATATTCAATAAGCACAATTTTGGTTTGAAGTTGTGCAAGAAGGATTTTATTCCTTTGCAGATTTTCCTTTGGATTATAGAAGATACCTCGGCTCTGCAAGACACATTTTGCTTTTCCTATCCTCACATTTATAAGAATAATCTGATTGAAAAGAACCAGCTGCAGAGAAATGAGAATTTCTTGTTTTTTACGATGCAGATATTAAAATGGATTCTCTGTATTAATATCTGCAAAGATTATTTATACAAGAAGTGCCCAATCAATCATTTTCCAAGCAGAAAAGCTGTCAAAATGAAAAATCTTGCATTAATGATCGTTCTTTGGCAACTCTGCACAGGTTTCTCTGGAATGAGAAGTTGTTGAGTTCATTTGAGTGGACACAGCTCAAAGCCATTACTTTAAGCAGCTGGTAACTTTGGCCAAAGGACTAAGTGAGCATTTGCACAGAAAAAAAAAACTGAATAAAATTAACTGCAATGCCTGTGTTTGGCTGCATTTTATTGATGGGGATTTACCAAGTCCTCAGTTCTGAACCAAATCTGTGGTTAAAAATGTAAATATTAACAGAAGAATTCCCACATCACCAACTGAGGCACTGGAGGTTTAAATGAGAATGTCCTTCTGCACAAACTCTGGAGAAACCCAACAGTGTCGGAGAGTTCCTGGCAGAATAAATGACTGTTTGGAATTCTGATGGGATATCCTGGCCACAATAAATTCATGATATCCAGCTTTTAAACACCGAGGTTCTGTTCCAGATGCCAAACTTTGGCTCCCCAGTGCCAAAAATGCCCCCCTTCCATAGCACCAACTTTTCTGGTTTGCACAAGTAAAAAACTCGAGTTTTTCTCCCTAAAATTCTTCCACTCTGGAACTTGTTTAGGTCGCACTGAAAGTCTGAATCTGGCTTAGAAGGGAGTGGGAAATTGGCAATGCAGAATGTTCAGTCCTGTGCTCATAAAGTGAGAAAAGCTTTAAATAAGAAAATGCTTTTTAATAATATTTAGAAAAAATACAGCAGAAATTGCGTTTTTAATAGGACCTCCAGCGTGGGAATACAATCAATGTTTAAAATTGGGAAAAAAATCCAAGTATTTACGGTATTAAAGATGGAGTCAAAAGAATTTACCCGACTGCCCATTTCCATCGAAATTTAACTCAATGACAAATTATTAAGATGTTCTCATGAGGCCCAAAGGATTGCAAGGAAAATGTAAAAAATACTTTTTTAATTACAGCCTTTTGTACCATTATCTATATATTTACAGAAGCAGCTATACCCTGGAGAAAGATGGCAAGTGTTTGTGTGAAGGAAGGTGAAGGAGGTCACAAAAACTGCACATTCTGTGGAAAATGGGGAATGTGGGCACTGTAATTAATGGATCAAATTGCCAGGGAATTGTAGAGAGGATCAGAGGGTAAAAAGATAATTAGCAGATCAAAGGGGAAGGAGGCAAGTGCTGAAATAAAGTGGTGGTAATAGAAACAGCTAAAGAGGAATTATTGACCAATAATTGTATTGCTTTGGGCAACGTCTGCTTGGATAGAGCTGTTATTAAGGAGGTTTTTAATGCACTAATCTGTTTTTATAAAAGTGGAGTTATGGGTGTCAAATGCCATGAATCCACTGCACAGCTCTGCCTGTAACCTGGTTTTTGGGAGTTTGTAACCAACGCCGGTGGGAAAGGAAAGGAATTCAGGCTGCAGGGGTTGGACACGTGGCCAAGGAATCTTCCTTTAAATGGAGGAATAACACACAGTGGGATTTCCAGGGATTTGGGGCATTTTTCTCGAATCAAAAGCAATTTCAGAGTTTATTCTGCAGTGGGGAAATGTTGGGTTAAAGCCTCCACTGCTCTGAGTTTATTCCTTTCCCTGCAGGCTGAGTTTTGTCCGAGATCCCTCTTTGCACTCTGGACTAACAAGTCCCAGCCTCGGGAGCTCCTGGAGAGATTTATTGTCAAGACCCCCTCTCTAGAAAGGAATTTTTGGATGTGTTGGTGTTAATATTTGAAATAATACCTACTCTGAGTGTGGATAAGGATGGGAAGTGCCACAGTGGATCAGATTTACGGGACAAGGACAACAATCTGTCAGGAGCCTGTGTGAGCAGAGGCTCCTCAGGTGGGCTGCACACACTGCCCGTTTTGCCAAGGATTGGCAGAGGAAAATTTTGGGTTCTGCTTCCATTTTTCAGAGTCAGTTTACTCACAAAAAACAGCAGCATGGGATATCTAAAGGAAATGGCATTTGTGGTTAGCACCTGATGGATTTTCCTCTGCGGAGAGGAGCAGATAAACACAATTTTGTTCACATCTTTACTCTCCCATTTGGCTCATCATTAAGAGAAATCTGGGGGGAAAAAATGCACGTTCTGAGGGGAGGAATTTTCTTTGTTAAATAGCAAATACCTCCCAGATAATGAAGTGATAGGGAAGATTGAAAATGTCACTCACAGGAGCTCTCGTGCTTCTGCTGAAGGCAATGACAAAACTTTAATTAAAGTCACCCAGTGGTCAAAAAGTGGGAGTCTTGTCTCATTCCCAGAGATAGATGGATACAGAAATTTTATGGAATGGAGGCAGCACTGAGTGTTTGTGGGTAAAATTGTGATTTTGGTTTGTAATACTCATTTTTGCAACCCAGAATTCGGTCTGCAGCGAGAGCTCCAGGGCCAAGATCTTTTTTAAGAGCAGAGATAGAGAAAATTCTAATTGTGCTCATCACTGTGGCACAGAAAATGAGACATGAAATGGGTTGAAGATCTAGATAAAGATATGCCGAAAAATAAAATAGGAGCTATTTCTTTTCTTTCTGCACTTATAACTCTTAATTAAAAAATAAAACAATTTAAATCTATTTCCTCCAGGTCATGAAAAATGAGGCATGGTTAGGGTTATTTAATGACTGATGTAACTTCTGCTAACAGTACCTATAAAATTTATATCTCTGTAATTAGTGAGTGAGAAAAATTTAATATTTCAGAAGTATCCCTTTGGATGTGTCATTTCAGCTGGTTCTCACAGCCCCGAATCAGGTCCTTTAAATTACTTTCTAAACAATTCTGGATAAATGATCAGTCACACCTTCTGTTGCTTTTTCTGGGCTAAAACCTTAATTTTCTCACATGTGAGATGATAAAATCGGATCAGTATTAAAATGCAGCTGAAATGTAACAATTTTGTAAGAGAAGGTGCTGAGGAGGTGATTAAATATCCTGGAATTTCATCTGGAAGATTGAGAGCTGTGATGAGAACTCCTCTCTGCCTACACACTTTTACCTCTTCTCACTCTCACTGAGGGCTTAGAAAGAGTTTATAAATGAAAAAAAAAAAAAAAATTAACCCCAGCACTCCTAGACTTACACCTTTCACACGTGGTGGATGAAATATTAATTCCTGCAACCAGGGCATTTATTAAAATGGAACAGAGTTGGAAAGATCAGGGGCTGGTGTTCTTTGCTAGGCAAATATATGGATTTGGAAGGAATAGATGGATAATTTGCAATGCAACCATGATTTAGTACAATAATAATTTCCTGGCTAGCTCCAGAGCCCTGAAAAGAATGCTGGGGTTTTTAAAAAATGCTACATGTAATGACCAAATTCAGTAAGTCCCAAAAACAAAACCAGCACCCACAGCCTCTGGCAGTGTCCTCAAGCTGTCAGGGAGGGAACTTTTATAATTGTTCACTGTGTGTAGAAGAGCTTTTGCAGGAATTAAAGTTCATTTTTCCTCCTCCTTCTCCCCAAACCAGCACGTGGCTAAAACCTCCCAGCCCTGCACATGCCTGGAAGCCTTAGTTAATCTCACCTGCAATCCAATTAAAAGCCTCTTAAAACTTTGCACCTGCACTAATTGCAGATTCACATCACTGCTTTGCAGTCATTAAGTGCACGAGTGAAAGTTTTGATGAGTGCAGCTAATCTGGTTTATCAACAAAGTGCTGCAAGGTTCCCGTGCTAAACCAGGATAATCAGCAGGGGTCAGGCAGGAATTATCTCGTCTCGCCAAGCATTTCAAAAACGGCTAATTATGTTTGTTCATAAAAGTTGGACCCAAAACAACCGAAAATCCGAGGGAAAAGCTTTGGAACTTTTCACTGTGAATAACTCATTTGGCTGAGATGCTGATTTATATCAGGAGGTTCTGGGAGAGTTTTATTCTTCAGCAAAAAAAACCAGGATACAGAGGTTGTGTTTTCAAAAGTGCAGCAGATGAAATTCCATCCCCATGATGCTGACAAAGGCTGGGAGGCAGCTGCTGCTGGACCTGTAATTCTCTGAATATCTGAGCTGGACCTGAAATTCTCTGAATATTTGGTGCTGGACCTGTAATTCTCTGGGTATCTGTGCTGGACCTGAAAGTCTCTGGATCTCTGTGCTGGACGTGTAATTTTCTGGATATCTGGTGCTGAACCTGAAATTCTCTGAATATCTGCGCTGGTCCTGTAATTCTCTGGATATCTGCTGCTGGACCTGTAATTCTCTGGATATCTGTGCTGGACCTGAAATTCTCTGAATATCTGCTGCTGGACCTGTAATTTCTCTGGATCTCTGTGCTGGACCTGTATTTCTCTGGATATCTGTGTGCACGGATGTTTATTCCCTAAGAAACACGCAATGTGGTCCTCCCACCTCACAGAGCCAAGGTTGTTAAATATTAACCCTGTTGCCAAATTCCAAAGCTGCAGTATACAAACAGTCTAAAATTCTATATTTTACCAGAGATTTTTTTTTAAGAAGTTTCTTTATGCTCACCCACCTAGAGCTGTAGATGAAGATAAATAAAAACAGAGCACGGAGAAAGAGAGAAATACTTGTGATTCAGCCAGGAATTTTTTTTATTTTTTTATTTTCCTAAAGGATTCTTGCTCCCAATTCAGCCGGAGTAAATCAGCACACCTGTGGCATGTGGAACAGATGGAGCAGGCATGGCAAACCCCTCCAGCTGCACAGATCTGTTACACAGGTGCTGGGTTCAGGCTCTGCCTGGCCAAGGGCAACGGGGCTTTGGCAAATGCCCAGAATTCCAGGGGCTGCAGGAGAAAAGACAGGGAGGAAGGAGTCAGCTGGCAGCAGCATCTTCCAGAGCAGCCCCCAAGCCTGAGCCAAACCTGCCCAGTTCATTCCTCACCCCGTGCTCTGAATCACTGTCAAATTCCTAAACTCATTCGGCAGTTCAGGGGGAGGGATTTTTGGCTGGAGTTGTTGGAACAGAGACCCTGGGATACCCACTGCCTCAGTGGATGGTGTTAAACCCTTCCATGGTTGGTCATTCTGGGGCAGATGTTCTTGTGTGAGGTTTTTTAATTCCTTCTCCCTTATTCGTTTGGGTTCATTTCACACCTTGTTTTTTATCACTCCCATTTTCTGCCACACTTGCTCCCCCACCTTGGTTGTGGGTTTTTTTCCATTTCCCCTCTTTGATTTCCTTCCCTTCCTTCCCTTCCTCCTTGTTTGTTTCTAGTGTTTTTATTTGTTTTTCTTTTTTTTAATTCCCCTCCTTGGTGTTTTTTGAGGGAAGGTGGATGTTTCTCTTAATTTTGTTGGTTTTTTTGGGGGGCTGGCCTTTTATTTAGTTGGTTTGGTGTGGGTTTTGTTCTGTTTTCTAATTTTTATTTTTTCTTTCTTCTTTATTTTTTTCCCCTTCTTTATTCATTTTCCTCTCCTTGTTTGTTTGGGTTGTTTTTTTTTTTTTTTTTTTTTTTTTTTTTTTTTTTTTTTTTTTTTTTTTT
>VZDJ01000301.1:8952027-8977248 GCA_008694505.1 Cyanoderma ruficeps | reverse complement strand
TTTTTTTGGGTTTTGTTGGGGGGTTTATTTTCTCTCTTGTGAATTTTTCCCCCCTTCCATCTGAGGAGCACAGTGCCAGTGTCAGGGGGCAGGGCCAGCCCAGGCTGCTCTCCACTCCCTGGACACGCTGCAGGTGTAACTCAAGCAGGGTGACATTTGTTATGTCCCTCTAAATAGCTCTGCTGATGGTGCAGAACTGGTGCTGAGCCAGGAGAAATGATAAAACATAATCAAGCCCCAGAAGAACGATGTTGTGATGTTGATGGAGAGAAATTTATATCCCTCCTCTGTCCATGTTATGTTCAGATTAATCCATTTGGTGTCTGTGTGTTATAGAAGCCAAACCACTTGGAAATGATCTGCTGAAAATTAGCTTTATAAACTAATCTTCTCTCCAAAACTCTAATTCAAATAATAATTTTTCTGTTAAAAAAGAAAAAAACAAAACCAAAAAAAACCAACCAAAAACTTCAATACCTTCTGTTGAAAAGACACCTTTCCAGCTCTGAGCTGCTGGGGACGAGCTGTCTCTTCATGAAGATTTAACTGGGTACATAAATCCGTGTGTTTATAGAGCAAAAATCTCTGCTGTATAAACAGACTGAGCCTCTACTGACCAAAGAAGGCCAAAGCCCAGCTTTCCACTCCGACAGAAATTTGCCTTTTTTAGTGTGGTAACATTGGAGTGAGGGCCAAGGTTTGGGACGCCGAGGCCTGAACTTCCACTCCAAAAACTCCAAGCTCTGAGGGATAAAAAGCTCTGAGGGGGTCCAAGTTATGAGGGTGATATCTGCAGCTGGGAGGAAGCCTGGAAATTTTGGGAGGGTTTAAGTTGTGTTAGAGATAATTCTGGACTCTTGAAAGCCAGAAATCTTCAGCTCTGGTTGGTCCAGCTTTGCAGGCCAGGCCTGAGTCAGGTACCATGAACATCTCAACTCCCTCTGTGTTTGATACTCCAGCAGAAGAACAGATTGGATTTCACATAAATAAAGCTTAACTTTACTGAAAGCTTATTGAACAAAAATTTCTTCAGACAAAACATTTAAAATGTGGAGAAAAAGAAAGTGGGTTTAATTGCTGGGAAATGTCTGACTTCAGTCCTCCAATGCCAGTATCTAAAATAAGCGTGAAATATCTGTCATTAAACCTGAGAGATTACAAACCCAATGACAACTGGTTTGATGCCAACGTTTTTGTTGGCACTGCAGTTGATTTTGTTCTGATCTTTGATGAACTCTGTGACTAAATTCAGAATTCTTGCTTTGGGTATCAAGGATGGTAAGAAAGAATCAACACATTTTCTCAGGTTTCACAGAGAAACCTGCATTTCTTGGCTCTCAGGAGCGAAAAGAAAACATCAATTAACAACATTCCATCTTCAGGAAGGTCTGGGTGAGATATCCCTCTAATATATAATCATCATTTTCAGCAATCACAGTCTTTTTTTTCACTCTTCCTTACCTTAACCATTTACATCCAAATTCTTCAGGTTTTCCTTGGTTTATTATTTTGCAGATATGAGCAATGAATGACTACATGATGTATTCATTTAATTATAATGATAAATGGAGATATTATTTCCCAGCAGGTGAATAAACACAAAGCTAGCAAGTCACACCAAGAAAATCAGTAAAACCATCAATAAGTGGTTTAACCTTTGTTTTACTCAAACAAAAACCACCTTTGCAACCAAATATTTTATAAACTCCTTCACCACCTTTCCAGAGGTTATTTTGCATTTTAATTGGCTCAGTTATTTTCCCCCCATTGATTAGTCTGATCAGACAGATGGATAAGGAAATATTGCTGTCAAGAGGATGGCTAAAGAAATAAAAGCTGCTTTGATGGTGCTGTCAAGGCTCACTGTGGCAGAGCAGCACCCAAAATACCCGTGAAGAACAGCACAAAAATAAAATGGGGAGTGCCAGAACTGCTCAGGGTTGGACCAAAATTCTGTTTTTATTTTCAGTATCCCAAGCTCAGCCTGAAGAATATTTGATAAATACTATGCTAATCTATGTGATGGGCTAATTGCCTGTGGTATAAACATGTAGTGCCACATAAAAAGGGCTTTTGGATCCCAGATCATTTCAAGTTTTCATCAGCATCTTCAAAACTGATCAGAATTTTATTTTTTTTTTCTCTGTGCAGGTTTGACCGCAGCCTTTGAAAATCCTGGGCTAAAAGGCGGTTTTCCATAATGTAGTCAGGGAAATAATTTTGTTCTCTTAGAAATAACTGGAAAGATGATAAGCCATCCTCTCTTGCAGAATTTGGCCTTCCTGTATAAATAAATGCTTTCAGTGCAGGGATCCTGTGTGGTCAAACTGATTGCCAGGAAGAGAACACTCTCAGTTCATTATCTGGAGTTCTTCAGCTCAATCCAAGGAGGCATTTTGCAATCACCAGCACAGAAAATAGATGCACTGAGACGCTGTTGCATTTACAGAAAGCTTCGGGATAATTCATTTACGAGATGGCTTGTTGCTCTCACACACTACTTACATTCATCAAACCCTTGGCGTTTATTCTTCCCAGTTGGGCCAGTGAAAAGCAACCAATTAAGGCGGTGTTCAGGCAGAAAAATTCCAGCCTCATCCAAAAGCAGGGAAGTAGCAAGAATTATCCATGGGTTTCTTTGGAAGTTTTTAATAGGTTCAGCTCGAGCAGGTGGAAAGGAGTGTGGGAGATGCCAACCCCTGGCCATGGCAAAGAGTCCTTTGTGTCCTTCCCACCAAAATCACAACATCCCTCTGCAAGAATCCCCTTCCCAGCCTTCCATCCTGGACGTTTCTGGCCAGGAAATCTCTCTCCTGGCAGATTTTGGGGCTGAGGATCTGCTGAAAACAGAGACTGAGGCTCTTCTGCAGGTGTCAAAACCTGCCCCTCGTGTTCCAGGAAATGGGGGGTGTCCCTCAACCAAGAAGCAACTGAGTGGACCAAAAAAAAAAATCAAAATTGGAGGTTGCCTCCATAGCAGGGACTTTTCCCAGGGAGCTGGAAAGGTGTGAATTCATTATTTGATCATTCTTCACTCCTTGAAAAATGAGGATTGTGGGAAAGGCGTCGGGTTTTCCATCTTATTTCACTGTAGCACTTGATTTAGGCTTTCAAATCCTCTCCTAGCATGGCTCTGTCCCACAGATTTGGCCGGAGAGAAGCACTGATTCACACTTTTATGGCAGTCTTAAAACTCTTCGGTCTAACAAGACAACATTGCCTGGTGTGTGCAGCAAAGTTATTGTATCTTTATGTTTATGTCGATGAAATTATGTCTGAAACAAGGCTTGAGCACGGTGGCGTTGCAGTTAGAGATTAAATCTGATTGTGTTCTGCATGGCAATGCTGTAAAACTGCTATTTCTGTTTAGGTTAAAAAAAAAAAAAATCCATTTCCCTCCAACAGATTACATTGTGTCTTTGAAGGGTGAATTTAAGCAGCGAGTATTTATAATAAAATGTACATCATTAATCTCCAGCCTTTAATCTCTACAGTCCTACTTAACCCAGGGAAGCTTCAAAAGGGTGTGGGTGCCTTATATTATTTTTTTATTGAGAGAGGAGGTAAAATATAAATGAAAGATCTGAAATCAAAACTGTGTCTCGTAACGTTTTCCTTTTAATCTGCATAACATATTTAATGCTGGACACGTTGGGGAGCTACCTGGGTATCTGCCTGATGAACAGTTCTAGGGACAAACTGGAAAGAGTAAACATATTAATTAGAGACTGCACAGCTCCTTCTTGCTGGTGTAATCATTAAATTGATTTTTCCAGTCTGACATGTAATTGTTCCAGCGATGGAATCCTGCTTTCCACTCTCGTTCTGCTTCATCAATATTTCCTGTAAAACATGAGATGGGTTACATTAATCTAAATTTGAATCTCTTTGTATGCTAATTGGGAAATAATTTTGATTATCAATGTCATCTGCTCCGAATACATGATGGGATGGTCTCTTGCTTCTTTCCTTAAACCTGGAATCACTGAAAATTCAGTGATCAGCATTTTGTCCTTACAACAGAAAGGAAGGAGTGCAAAGGTATCATTCTGGCAGGGTAATAAATATATTTTAATTCTTTTAAAATATATATATATATTTTATATACATTTTGGATAATCCTTCTGTCCATCAAAATCATCATTTAAAGCCACTTTTTTTTTTCATTTTTTTTATCCTCAAAATATTTTTTTGGTTCAATATACCCTGCATTGAAACTCACACGCCCTGAAGATTAAATGATGCAAAATCAAAGAGATATTTGTAAAGATAAGAATTCACAGCTTTGTTTAAGGAAACAACAGCATTTCCATTGTTTTAATGGATTTCAATGGATGTCCAGGATCTCGACCTCCCATAGAATAAATCCCCAAGTTTAAAACATAAAGGTTTGGAGCAGGACACTGTCAAATGTGCACTGTGTCAACATGAAACCATCTTCTCTTTTCTGTTTCATCCCCACCTTTAAAGCATTTTCCGAGTAATCCTGAGTCCCAAGGAAATATTTATTGCCAAATTTGTTAGGAGCATGGGAGCAGAGGGTGAGGACAAGAAGAGTCATAAAAATACAGCATTTCACAGGGTTCCCAGAGTATTTTATGGACAGGGATCCCTTCCTGCGGCCCCAAAAGTTGATTAACACCATGGAGAAAGGCAGTGGCCTTGCAGGGACATCCCAGGCACCACCAAAAAAATGTGAATAAAACCTGCAAGCTGTACCAGTCACTGTTCCTCATCATTTTGTATCTGTGGACCCGATATTTTCTGAGCTTGAGAATTGCTGAGCTCTTCACAGGGGAAACTTTTCAACTTTTCAACCTTTTCAGTTTTCTTTTTCCCAGAACAACCTTATATAGACAATATTCCTTTCCCATAACAACAGGTGTTGTTTGCTATTTCTGTTCCCTAGCCAATGGGAGAGGTCTCAGCCCTATGGACCAAAACCATGACTTTTAGTGCGGAATGTTATAAAAGGGCTGAATGAATTGTAAATAGAACCTTCTGATTTCTACTGCCTCCTGACTGGAGTCAAACATCTTTATTTCGTGTCCTGCTGCGACATGAATCAGCTGCAGACTTCAGGATAAAGTTCAGAAACCACTGATGGTCCACGAATGCTTTATTCATTCTGGACCCAGCTCCGGTGGTGGGTTTTTCCCTTCCAGAAAAGCTTGGTGATGGTGTTCCTGAGGTAACAGCTCCGTGGTTTCTTTCTGCTCCTTTGGCTTTTATGTTCTTCTGCTGCAGCAGAGCCTTGGCCCTGTCCCTCCATAAATACACCCCTTCCCCCTTTTTTACGACCTGCCGGCGCTGCAAGTGTAACTGGTGATGTGAAAATGAAATACTTCTGTGTTTTACACATGGCTAGAGAAAATATTTCGGCAGAGAGAGTTCACTGATTCCGAGATTTAGCTTGGAGAAGCATCCAGTAATTTGGTCGCTTATCTGCAGTTTAGCTCGACGTTTCCAAACCTTTTTGGTCTGGAAATCCAGATGGCAATTTAATGAGACTTTGAAATGAGATTTACTTCTTGGTTCCAGTGAGACCAGAAATAAAACCAAGATGCTTTTTCTCCGGGAAGTCCTGTACTTTTACACGCAGTCAAACAGAAAAGTGTGAAGAACAAATATGGGGAAAAATGTCAATAAATTAACCACATCCTTCTCCCTCAGCTCAAAGTTGTAAATAAGCTTGGTGACAACAGAGACCAAAAGGAAGTTCAGATACTTTTAAATCTTTTTTTTTCTGCAGCCACAACTGCCATTAACTCAGAGATGATTTGGAAGTGCTGGTAACAATAAAATCTCATTTTCATTGCTAAGCAATGCAGAGAGAACTCAGAAACGTGGGGACAAAACATGCACAACATTCTGCTTTCCTGACTCTAAGAACTCTCCTTTGCACATATTTAATTTAAAGATGTAGTCAGGGTCTCAGGCAAAGCCAAATGTTTCACATTAAGTCCAATGGATTGGTAATTTAGTGTATGAAGCAGTAGCAGTATTATTTGGAGAAAACTGCCTGAACTGTGTTTCTCATTTTATTCTTGATTTTGGATGTCCAGTTTTATTTATTCAGGCAAAACCTCCACATATGAATTAAAAAGGAAACTCAAAAACCTCTCTTGGTTACTTATTGAGGTGTAGAGCTGTTTAAAGTCTGCCCAAAGACACTGGAATATCTCTACCATAGACACATCTTGAATTAAAAGTCACTGTTCTGGAGTATAAATTATGGGACTTTTTAAAGATTATGGTGAACAAGTGAGCCAGCTAGAGAAAGAAGACATCAAAAACTCCAGAGGAGCCACCATTATGAATCTAAAAGACAAAAAGGGGAACAGAAAACACTGAAATAAGAACTTGCATTCCCATTTGTTTGCTTTCCCCGCCCCCAGTGATAAGATCCAAATTGAAGTCACAAGTCGATGTGTCCCATTATCAGCAACATCATCAATCTCTGGGAGGCAACCACCCATGGCTTGGAGGAGCTGACGGCTGGGAGGGAGAGGAGGGAAAGATCAGAGAGTCCAAGCTGACCAATAATTACAGCTCAGAGCACTGGGTGCCTGCAGAGCCACGGAACAGTGACAACAGGGAATTTTCTCCAAGCCACTGGGGCAATCCCAAACTTTACCTTAATTCCCTGTAGCCTCGTGCAAAGCCCAGTGAAGCTGACAAGGAGAAAAGGGGAAATTCTGTAGGCAATGAATCTGAGATGTTCCCATTTAGAAGATCAAAATTTTAAAAATGGTTTGGATTTTTTGGTTTGGTTTTTTTTTTTTTTTTTTTTTTTTTTTCAGCAGNGCAGGAATTTCCTCTCATTCCATCTATCCCTTGCTTTGATGGAGTTACAGCAAAATTAAATTTATCACCATCCCATCCTTTGAACTGCTGGATGTGCCAATAAAGTGCTAATCTTAATGTTAACACACAAAAAAAACCCCATTTAGGATTGGGATAAAGGCCATAGAGCTGTTCATTAACAAGGGATGACAAGTTAGAATTAATTTTTCCATCCTCAACAGCTCATGATTGCAGGTACCTGCAAGTTTCTGGGTTTAATAGATGATGTATGATAAATGTCACAGGTTTATGCTGTAGATTCTCATGGTGAGAGTTTCTTCATAAATTTGCAGAAAGGAGAAAACAAATAATATCTATATTGAATATTCTTTAATCACATTCTCTGTATATCAAAGCTTTGTTAGCCACAGCAATATATTCCTTTTCACATGCATTTTTAAGGACTACAAAATCCTTTATTTTATATTTTTAGTTCTTCCAGAAGTCAGCAGAGCTCTCTAAGAGATGAATTATTCTAAGGCTGTTATCTTTCCAGTGAGATAGAATGAAATGTTGGAAAGAAATCAGATGGTTTGGGTACAGAAACTTATTGCTCAGAGGTGCAATGAGTAAAGTCTTTCTTGGGAGGTGTGGTAATATTGGTGAGGTTACTTGTGGTTAATTCACATTTCTTCATGTATCCAACTCTGTGGAAACTTAATTTAATTCTGATGATGAATTTTCTGTTTAGTCAATTTTTAAAAATATTCTTACCACCCTGAGTATTTACCTCTGCAGAATCCAGATACTGGTTGGAGAGTCACAGCAAACACAATATTTTTTATAATTATAGAATTATAAAATTAAAATTAATTATAGATATTATATAATATATAATTCTATATATTCATGATATATTAATTATGTAATTGAAATTATAAAATTATAATTTTTAAATCACAAATAATTTTTGTTGCTCATTGGTCAAGAGGCTGAACATTTCCTCCACATTAAAAAAAAAATCTTTTTAGGGTGGTTTTAAAAAGTAATGTATTTAAATGACCAAGCTTGATTCCCTCATAAGATGATACATGATGCAGCAATATCAAATAAAATAGAAAAATATGTATTAGGCACACTAAAATAGTAATGGAAGGGTAAATGGAAAGTTTGGCTGCCTGCAGCGTTCCACAATCAAGAGGAAACGGGCTCATATAAATAGGAAGGGCTTTAGATGCATTAAAGGTTGTGTTGAGGAGGTAAAGTCTGACACAGATGCTTTTATAATTAACATATGATTGCTCTAAAAGCTACTTAAAAGTCACTTACTGTTTACTGCCCCTCCAGCGTGATTCTCCCAGCAGCAGCCAGCAGAAACCCAGATGCAATGGGAAATGCTGAGGGCTCCCAGCCTGTCCTGGGCTGGGTGCAGGGAATGGGGTGAGAATCCCTGTAGGAATTGTGTCTGAGCCCAGGTCTGCTTGTTCAGCGTTTGTTATCAAGCTGGACACAAAACTACAGGTTCTGACTTGTAAAAAGTCAGAATTACTCAGAATTACTCCGGAGGTATCAAGGCCGTATTTTATATATGGCTGTTACTCTTGTGTTACTGCACAAGCCTCATTTTTTGCCTTATTATTTTCCTACCCCACAACCATAATAATTTTTTAAAAAGATATCTGCTATGATTGCTTGAGGAAAATATGAATTACCTAACAGTAAAGAGATATATATTTCTCATATATATTGAACTGCCTCAGGGAACTTGTCTCACCCAGCCTGGGATGGGAACAGGCTGGTTCAGATCCAGGACACATTTAAAGGCTTTGAAATCCCTCAGTGGGTGGGAAGGCTTGGGATAGGAGGGGGTCACGAATTAAGCAAGGGGTTACCAAGCACATCCTTGTCAAATCCTGATCACTTGATGCTGAAAAAGCGTGATTTCCGCAAAATAAGTTGTTTTGATTATCCTCTTTGGGTTGTACCTGATAGAATTCTACTTTGCCTATCTGAACCCTACTTGAACTTTTAACAATGAGAACATAAAAATTCCTTACTCGTTCCCTGTCATCTTACATCACCTCATATTAAAGCAACCTTCTTTTCCTAAGAATATTTCAATGAAAGGAATAATAGAAACGAGAGACCCTCACAACAAGAGGAAATCTCTGCATTAATGGTGTTCCCTGTCCTTTGGGCATAAAAGGAGAGAGAAAATGCAAAATAATATCTCAGCGAGGAGAATTATTGCAATATGAGTTCTTATATCACGTTTGTACACAGGATTTTAAAGGGTTTTCTGTCAGATTTGGATAATATTGTGTGGGGAACATAATGGAAATGCTCTGTTTTTATTATTGCAATGTTTCAAGGACTGACAGATGATACAAGACCAGCCAGTGCCACTTGTTGACAACATTCTTCCCTCAGTCCTATATTTGGATCCAGACACGACGATTCTTCTCTTTTTGCTGAGAATACGCTCGCGAATTTCTTTTAATTAAATTATGTAAATTTATGTTGCGAATCACCGAACGCAGCACGGCGACGCGTTTCTGTCTGCTGGCAGATCCTGAGCGTTGCTTCATCATCCCTCAACCCCCCAGGACCAGGCAGAGCAGCTCTTCTCCCCTCCAGGATTTGCTGATCTGCTCCCTCCTGCTCCACACGGACTCAAAGCAAAGCTCAGCCCATTTGTAGGATCCACATTTTTTTTTTTCCCCCTAGGGTTTCCCAGCCAGGTTAAAGGAATATGTAAAAGGGTTCAGTTCTCCGGGCTCAGCACAAAGTTGTCAGGATCTTTGAAACCTCCCTGAAATCCACCCGTAATTGGGAACGTTGTGATTTTAAAAATCACACAGTAGGCTTCATAAATTATTCATTTTACCTACTGATTTCGCGTCTCTTGATTTAATTGAAAAACATCTGTTGAATTGAGAGGGGATAAAAGTTGAGCCATAATACAGTCACAGACTCAAATGAGGAAGGAATAAATTATTTCAGAAGGGATCATCTGTGCACCATGACAGTTTACATATTTTTAAGGCTTACGTGTTTTTTAAGACGTGCATTCAAACTGAGCCTTAGAGAAAGATTTTAAATTACTAATTAACATCTTAAAAGTGTATCTCATTTCTGAAACGAGACTTTCCCTCACTCAAGCTGCAGAATGCGATTCCAGAGCTGCAAAATCACTTTATAAAATCAATTCCTTTTGAAACCCAGAGCTCAGAGGCTTCATCTGTTGCTAGGCTTTGGTAAAACAGTGCCATTGGTCTTCAAAAAATTTGAGTCTTCTGCGTTCCACTGACCTTAAAGTTTCAAACAATTATACTTTTCTTGGAAGTGAAATCTCATAAATCCGTTGTGTACATGGCCAGGCACAAATCAGTCCTGTTTTTTATAGGCAATTCCTGCAGCCTCTGGGTTGTCAGCAGTGACAATCCAGAAATAAAACCCAGGGCTCTCACGTGAGCTGGAAACCAGAATCCCCTCTTGGCAGTGGCAGTGCACTTTCTGTCCTCGGGGGATCAGTTGCATAAAACAGAATCCCATAAATAATAGATAATATAAGCCAAATATAACATCCTGTGACGCCCCACAGTTTATACAGAACAACTAAAGCCTCCAGAATTCCCGGTGCAAACTCTCCTTCAGCACTGATTTTCCTGCTCTCTCCAGCACCCAGGAATTCTGGTGGCACCAAGACTCTTTCAGGGGGAACCAAAGGACAGAGGTGTCAGCACTCAGTGTCTCACACTGCGGCTGCACCTGAATTTTGGGACAGGAAAACTCCGTATCACAAAGTGCTGTCCCTTGGTGTGTCCCCAGGTTTTGTCCTGGTACAAAATAGGGTGGGGACTGTTGGAACCCTGAGCACTGAGAATTCCAGACTTTCTGTGCTCACAGGCACTGACCCCCAAGCAAACACTGCATTGGACCTGAGGCCGTGGAAAAGGCTCCCAAAATTGAGTGACAGCGCTGGGATTGTGGGTGTGGAGTTTGGATAGAAGTGTGTGATATCACATGGGTGGAAAACTTAGAGTTTAAGGGTTTAGAATACAGTAATATATATACAAAGCAAGATGGAGGATTTAAGGCCTAGGCCAGTCCTTCTTTTTCACCTTCTCCTTCATGGGTCTGGGTGGGATTTTCTGACTGGATAGAAAAATCCACATTGCAGGTCATGTGTGGTTGGCTATTGGGTTAAAAGTAAAAATAATTGAGGTGTCATTTTTTAATTGGACAGTTTATCCTTAAAAGGCCTTGTAGAGAGAGAGATGGGGCTCCATTTTTAGTTTGTTAGCTGGAAGTGCTGTAGAACTCACGGCTTGTGGGACTGTAATGTAGATAAGAATTAATAAAAATCTGAGTCCAAGCAAGAAATGCTGTCTCGAGCATTTAATCCTGACTCTGGCAAAAAGAAGATAAAAAACAACAGGTGACCCCAAAGCTGGAAGCACAGGGCACATTCTGGGGTCCACCCTCAACACAGCATGGACAGTTTTATCCAACACCAATTCAGTTTTACCCAACTGAACATCTCAGTTACGAACAGGAATACAGAGATCTGAACTCAATTATCACATCAACATCCAGCAAATGCCCCTGGCATAAAAGTTTTCTATTAAAGCATCTAGAAAAGAACTGTTACCTGTCATTTCCATGACTTTGGGGAAGAAGTGTTTCCAGAATCGACACTGCTGAGCTCGGAGTTTTGTCAGTACCTCAGAAGAGTTGGTGCTCAGTGTCAAATATTTTTGGTCAGTACTAGTGAAGACTGGCCATCTTGTTCCGCTAGTCAGGGTCCCATTTGGAGCTCTAAATGAGAAAAGAAACACTTCATTTAGAATGAGAAAACACCTCAGCACTCAATAAAGTGTGATTTGGGGTTGTTTAATAGGTGTTCGGCTTTAAGTGTGTTAGTTTGGAATGACTGATGTGTCCTTTTGGAAGTAACAGGGGAAAAAAGCCAGATAAATTTCATTTGCCCTCAATTGAAGAAAGAAAAAATCCCTTTTGAGGTGTTCTGGGTTCATCAAAGGGAAAAACTTAATAAATGATCATATTCAAGCAATTTTTTAAATCTGGAGAGTCTCACAGAAGCTGTGAATTATTAGGGATGACTCTAGAACTAACCAGCCTGACAGTCTGAGGTTTGTGTTTTAGTTTGAAATGCCTTTGATCCCTTTAGGTGGACAAACAGATTGCAATAAATGACTGGGATGAACATGCAAGTAAAAGTAGAAATAATGTCCAAACTGGGATAAGATCTGCGTTGGAAGAGAGAACAATTATTCCTCATTAAGAAGGAACAGTCATCCTGGAGGCGTGTTGAGTCCTGTCTGTGGAGGGCCAAATGGGAACACTCTGAAATCTTGTGGAAACTGGGAAGAGGAACAGAGGCCTTGACCCTTTATAAAACCAGCTCTGCATGTGAAAGGAGCACAGCTGTTGGTATTAAAAGAGTTGTGATAAATATTTATAATACAACAGGATTCGTCAGGCTCTAAGGACAGGCAGATTTCACCTCCAGAAATGACAGTATCTGTATGAGGGGGAAAAAAGTGGTTTAAATGTGTAGGAGAGCAACAAAATGGGCAGTGTTGCATTAGGGAACAAACAAAACAGAACATGAATTGTGGGAAAGTAAGTGTTTGTATTTCAAAGAACCAAAGAACACCATTAGCTCGGAATTGGTTAAGAATAGAAATTAAACATTTTACTTCAGTGCAAGCACAAGGAGCCATTTTCTTTCTTGATATCAAGAATCTGGGATTTAGGGCAGAGCAATAGTAACTGATGATTCCTGGTGGGATAAATTAACTCTGAGCTGAGTTCATTTGGTTCTCCCTACTTTACTTTTCACCAGGACTCTTCCTGGAAGGCAGAAGGCAAAGAGGAGTGCAGGGAGTGGAGCCCATTTGGGTTCTGCTTCCCAAGAGAGGGAACGAGGCAGGAGGTGTGGGTAGGAGCACTCAGAGCACAAGATGCTGAAGAGATACCGATATCTCTCAATTAATTCAAAATTAATCAAGTTTTAAGCCCCTTTTTTTGTGTTCTGGGGTCTTTGGCTTTGTTCTGCTTCAAGAAGCAGTGTTGGAATAAGAGCTTCAGGCTGTCATTTCCTGAACTGCTCCTTTCTCCACCAATTTTTTTTTTCTTGACTAATTCGGCTCTGGTTAACCCACGGCACCTTTTTCAAGTGCACATTTATTTGTGGCTCCTGAGAATGATGACTTAAGCAGAGCTGACTTGCACTTCAGTTCAAGATCAGGACGCTAATGGTGCTGTCAGTATTCATTTAACAGCTTTTATGCTATGAAATAAATCATGACATCCCACATTGTAATTTACAGGTGTGTGGGGGGATTACACAATGCCTCGATGGCTACAGATGTATTTTACTGCAAAATGATTGAAAGAACTGTCAGGTGAGCACAGCACTTTGAAGCCCATGAACCTGCTGATTACGACAATCGCTGCATTTCTAGGAAGTTTGCTGTTCAAAGAAATGCCCAGTAATTTCCTTCTTAACTTTATTATTGAACATTTCCCAAGTTTAAAAGCAGCTCGCAGTTGGAGCAAAAGGGAGATCACAGGAGTATAATTTGGAACGAGTTATGATTATAACCTCGTTGTTCCCTCACAATTACTGTTCATTCCTTCTTACTAATAACTTCATGATGGGAATTGCAGTGCCCAGAATAAGCTGTAAAATTCCCTGTTCTTTGCACCAAATTCAAAGTCTAATAATCCTCATACAGAACAGTGAAAGTATGGTGGGAATATCTCCAGTGAGCAGACAGGAATCCAATACCCTGCACAAACCTGTCGCTGCCCATTTAGGTTTGCATGGACAATCTTTGATGATCGGCTACAGAAACTTGTTTGTACTGAAGAAAGAAAGTTCTCTTTGCATTGAAACCTCCATTCTATCATCTTTTATCAATTCCTTAAGCCTCTGCTCTTTCATCTTCTGGTGCTGCTTAATCCTCTCTGCTTCAGTAATTCCAGTTTTGCTACTTCAGTGCTGGCACTGGGGGCTGATGGTGTGTCCTGAAAAGGGTTTGGGCTGTGCACCTTCAGGACAGGCTTTTATTTTGTGATTTTATCTTGTCAAATCACCTTTCTTAGACAAGATTCATTCAGAGAAGGCCTGAGTTTTGTTTGGAGAAAATCATCAAATTGTATGGCTTGGAAAGGACCTTGGAAGATCCAACCTCCTGAAATGAGCAGGGACATCTTCAGCTAGACCAGGAATATGAGCTCCACTGAACATCTTAGAAAGAATGTTTTTCCTTTTCTACCCTTTTTACCATTTGCAGGAGCAAGTCTTAAGGCAATGAAGAAATACAATTCTTTGAATTGCTGCCAGAAAAGAAATGCGAGGCAGAAAAAACAAACCAAAACAAAACACAAACCCAAACCACCTGTGTTTAAACTCTGGTGTAAACAGAATTTGTCTCATTCCTGCAGCTATATTTTCTCTTTGCATATGCCCTGAAATTATGGGCTGGGTTCTCTCTACTCTGGTAGTGGCACAGCAGCTCATTTATAGTAAATTGTTTTGTTAAGATATGTCTTTAAGTGGAAGTTTCTTGGTTGTACTTGTTGTTACTTAAATCAGATTCTTCCCCCTTTGGCTTTTTCCATCCACAATTGCCAATGACTTTTAGTTATCAAAATTATTAATTTATAGCAAGTGTACCAAATTTGATATAGGCGTGAAGAGGGTTTTGGGAGAGCTTATTAACCAATCATTTCTCTGTATTTAATATTCATCTTCAGCAACTTTAGAAAGAGAAAGTTAATTTCATTCAATTGGAAAATGCAACATGAACAGAGCTCAGTTAATCTTAATAAACATACATGCATTACCATTCTCATTAATATGATCAATATAGCCTGAGAAACAATACCAGCTCACTGCATTTTTATTAATATTCACACAGCATTACCTTTACAAATGGTTTCTCATACAGATACACAAAAAAAAAATGTAATTCATCATCTGACTGGTTTTGGTAAACATTCAGGATACCAAGCACCTGGAAAAAATTCCCTTTATTTTTGGGAGCAAGTTCTGAATAGCAGAGTGAAAACTCATAGAGTGAATTCCATCATCACCACAGAGGTTATTCTTTTGCAGCGTTAAGTTGCATTTTCAAGAAGTCCAAAATGGAAAATACTCTCTGCTAACCCTCCTTGAAAACATGTTTAGGGTGCTTTAGGATTCACCTATTTAAAACAAATGTCCTCCAGCCCAGCTTAGGCTGTCCCAAGCTTTCGCCATGTTCCTGTTCAGCTGCTCTGTTTGTGACTCACGTTGTGTGTTTCTCCAGAAGACAAGAAAAACAACCCCCAATTTCGGTGCCCACTAGGATGAATGAAAGTTAATGATAATTCTGCTGCACCCTCTGCTTCCCCTGTGCGGGAGGAATTGAAATCCAAGGGAGACCTGTCCCTCCCAGTGTGAGTGGATTGGCTTCACCCTGCTTGGAAATGCTGATGCTTGTTTCCAATTTGGCCCCTTCTCTTTTAAAAACTGGTTTAAAGGCAGGAGAGAGAGAGAGTGTGAATCCCTTTTATTGGCTTTTGTGATCTCTGGTGGCTGTTGGGCAGCACTGGCCATCAGCTGGTTTCCATGGGATGGCATTTTATGGAGTGTTACCTTGGGCATGAGACATCCAGGAGGGGAATGGCCTTGAGGGGAATGCGACAGCAAAAACAACCCCAACTCTTGCAGGTTTCCTGCAGCTGCACTACAAAACCTCTGAGAATTTTGGGAACAGACAGCTCAGCATCAAACAGGATGAGCAACCTAAAAGCTTCACCCCAAGGGCAGCTCTGGGAGTAAGGGCTGCCTCTGCACATGTCTGATGGTTGGATGATCTTAAAGGCCTAGACCAAACAGATGAACCTTTTCTTCTTCACGTATTGGAATAAAAACACTTTGTTGTTTTTCCTCTTTCCCACTTGGACAGGAGGATGCTCCTAATTAGCAGGAATGCTGATGAGGAGCTCCAGGCCCTGCTCTGCTGCCCCAGTCCTGCTCCAGAGGGATGGGAAGTGTTTGTGGAATTAGTCAGGCCAGAGGTCTCACATGATTCCTGAAGGCCAGGACAGGTGATATTTATACCTAAGCTCATTTTCCCACTGCAGCACACTGGCTGCCAGGTTCATCTCAATTTGGGGTGCTGATATGGTCTCTGGGGGGATGATGGAATGATCCAGCAGAAGGTTTTGCAAGGCTTTGCTTGGATGGCACCATGGATGTGAGAAAATAGTGATCAGTTTCTGAAAATATAAGTAATTAAGCATTGCTAATATAATTGATTTCAATTATCATATAATTGAAATTTTAAAAAAAAATCCTCATATAATTGTTCCTTAATAGGTGCAAAAATCCTGATTTTGTGGCATTTGAGCCTTACTGAGATTCCCACAGTAAGGAAGGAAAGGGCTCCTCTGATGAGCACTACGAGTCTGAGGGATGTGCTCGAATCCTTCAAAGTCCCTTTTTAATCAGCTGGTCCTGGGAAGTTCATTATACCCTGCTGTGCTCAGTTCTCACTCCCAGATCACACACACACCAGTCCATAATCCAGTGACTGCAAAGTGTCCCTGAGCCAGAGGGAAGGGAAACTGCTTTGCAAGTTCTAGCCTGGGTAAATATTATTCCTTCTGCTGATCCCTGAAGAAAGCGGCAGGATCCAGCTGGCAAAGTCCTTAACTGAGAGAAACTGGAGAAGAACCTTTGCAGCCAGGTTTCCTTACACCTTCACAGGCTAAATAAAGCTCAGGATATTCCTTCCAGATTCCAGCCTGGACACAGCAGCTGCCTGCTTAAATGCCTTTAACTATAAATTATCGTGGGATGTGCTATTATGACCAATATCAGTTTCAGGAAATGAAGCAACAGGCTGTTATCCCTTTTTATTTGGGTGTTATTTGTGCTATTTGTTATCATGTTTTTTGTTTTGTGTTCTGCTCCAAAGAGCCTTGTGGAGCACCCATTGAGTTGAAACAATTCCTGCTCGTGCATGTGAGAAATTCCTGCTGAACACAAGGCAGGCCTCAAGGTATTGGTCATAAATAATGGAGCATTTGAGACATTCAGCTGCAGGATGTTCTGCCTCAGCTCTTTGCTGAGCATTTAGGAGCTGGGTGCTCCCAACTCCTGGCTCCTAGACAGGAGAAATAATGAGTTTGAGCCAGAGCTAACGAGCCCTTCAACCCCTGCCTGCATTTCTGACCCTCTGGGCCGTGCTGCACGTGGGGCTCCTTTACTCTGAAATGTTCCAGCCAAGTTTGGGGCTGCTTCAGGAACCCCAAACTCCGCACAGAGCATGGGTGAGATGGGATTTTATCACATGAGGCGTGGAACGGTCCCATTGTTCTGTGTCAGAGTCACAGTGATGATTTCACCTCTTCTCCAGCACTCAGGTTCTTCTGTGAATATTCACATTTCATATTTACATCACTTTTGGATAGACACAAGAGAGGCACCGCTGCAGCCTAGTCCTTCTTTGTGCTGAAGGAACAATTTACCTTTTTTTTTTGCTCTGATGTTCCTGTAAAGTATTCTGTAAGACCCTTCTGCCCTTTTGCGTGGTATCAATTTCAGCTTTCAAGGGCCACTTTTCAAAGCTGTTATTTCTGAACACTCTCGGCTGCAGGAAGAGCTCAAACGGAACCACAACTTTTAGTCTTAACTTGTAGAGGTTGAAGAGGGATATTTGGAAATGGAGGAAGTTCCTGAACCCCACTGAGACCTTGAAGGTGGAAGCACCTTCCACGACAGGCAAGTAAAAGAATAAGTAGACAGGAAGGCACATGGCACTTGCCCTTTTAGTCATCCTCTGAGGCTCTTTTATCTCCTCTGCAACCCCTCTTCCACCTCATGACCTGGAAAAACACAAACTTACACGATATCTTAACCAGGATTACTCCCTGGAACAAACCAGGGCTTCATCAGAAACAAAAAAAGAGGGCGTGAAGGGAGAGAAAAAGATGTTTTTATAGCCATAAAACTATTAATACTGTGCTTTAAATTCCCAGCGTCTTTGGTAAAATTTGTCAGCCCAGCTGGTTCTGAGAGAGAGAGTAAATACTGTGCTCATGGATATTATTGCTGGTTCTATTCCTCCCTTTCACTGCCATTAATAAAGTTCATCCCAGGCACTCAGAAATCGTTGGATAAATGTGCTCAATGCTTTTCTTATCTCTAGAGGCTAAATTTGCAATTGAGACTGCGTAGCTGATACTACGCCAGGATATGATATCTGAGATTTGTTTTCAATGGAAATTGCCCTAATCATGATTTATTTTCAGGATGGATGCTCCACAGAGCCCTGCGCCAACCAAAATCCTCCGGATTCGTCGTGTCCTGATGGATTTCATCACAGTGGCATTTTTCTTTATATTTTCTACTACTCTTTTATTTCTGTGAGTGGGAGGAAGTGCATGAGTCACAAACTTTCACGACCATGTAATCTAGGCCAAATTGAGCACTCCTAAAAATGAAACTATTGGGTAGCTTTCAGGAGGGGGGATTTGGTGCTACTGCTCCATCAGAAACAGAACCACTGCAGCTTCATGCTGGGAAATGTAAACAAGAACACAGAGTGCTCTCAACCCCCTCCCCAAATATTTTAAAACAATATGAATGCTATTAATAAAAAAATATTTTCTTATGGTATAAATTCATAGTAGGTTTGACGTTTACAAGTGGAAGTTACATTTGACTTCCTTTGATAGAGAAATTTGAATTATGTCCCATTCTTGAAACTTCTGAGTGTCTCTTTTGAGCTGCAGCAAGAGGGAGATCTCCAAATACCAGCAGGTGGACTGGGAGCCATGGAAGGGCTGTTCTTAAGAAGAAACAATGCAAAGAGAGAGGAGGAGGAACCTGTTTAAAGTTCTTCTCTTTCCAAATTGACAGGGTTTTGTGGAAATTATTATATGCAGACTACTTTATTACTAGGAAAAAAAGATGTTTAAACATCTGAGCATTTCCAGTTGTACAGAAAATTCACTTGGAGGTTGCACCATGAATAAGATCCACGAGAAGCAGACATTTAGAAGTTCATTAAAATGAAAAACTTCATTAGAATTAGAAAAATCCACTGTATTTAAACAGCTGTTTCTGTGGAAAAATGATCGCTCAGGTGTAAATTTGAGGTGATGCTCTTTAGGGTTTGTATTTTATGAAATTAAGAAGTTGTCTTATGTTCCTCCAAGGAAAGATGGTGGCCAGAGGTGTCTGGGAAAGCAGAGAATGGCAGCTTTCAATTTTATATTCTTATAGGATTGTGTCACATCACCAACTGCGAGCACAAAACGCTCAATTTCTACCAACACGGCTTCATATTCTTGGGGGACAGGATCTCCCAAATCCCAACACTGAATTCCTAACTACATTTCCCCACCACTGCCTTCCCCTGCAGCTGATTGAAAACAGAATTAAACACCACATTGAGCTCCCTTCAAAAATGAGGTGTTAGGTAACCTCTGCTGCTCCTCATTTCCTCTCCTCTTGCCTTTGCCACCTCCCTGGAACAGCCAATCTCTGGCGTTGGGGAGTAAATTAAAATGTGCTCTGAAAGGTTTCCATTCCTCCCACTAAACTTCTCAGCATCACTTCAGATTAGTGCTCCAGAGCCACCTGGAAAAATGGGGTTTGCAGACCTTTCCAACTTCCATTTCTGCCTCCCGATGACGAAGCAAGGACTAAGCTGTGGAAAAGCAGCACAGAAGAGTGGCCCTTAAAAAAGGGGATTAACTCAATGTGGGTGGACATGAATTAGAATTTCTCAGTGCCTTTTGGAACCATGTGTTTGCATGCCTGTAAAATGCATTCTCTCTCAAGTTCCTGGCTTTATATGTGAGCCGGCCTCAAACACAACTCATAGTAAGTCCACGTGTGCCCTTCCTTCACTGCTCTGTTCACAGATTTCTTCTTCCTCTGCAAGTCTTTCAGACGTTTTCTTCTGTCATATTTCAATCTCTCTTTTTGTTCTTTCCTCTTTGTGCATTTCTTGGTCCCACCTGATATTTTGCAGCAGTTACATTTTCCTCTCTTGCTTTTCCATTTTCCTTATTTCCCAACAAACACTAAATTATTTCCATCCAGGCTTCTTACGCCCTCTCCAAAATTTGAGGTGGCCATCACTGCATGGTTTTATTTCACTCTTGAAATATTTATTTCTCTTCATGCCTCTCCTTTCCCCAGAATGTGTCCGTGTGTTCTTTGCCAGGCTCTTGGGAACCAAGGAACCCTGTCCAGCACAGGCTCCTCAACCTCTCTGAGTTATGAGGAAAGGCAGAGCCACATCCAAGACCGGATCCACAGAATCACTGAATTAGGTTAGAAAAGTTCTCCACGATCTCTAAATCCAACTGCTGACCCAGCACTGCCAAGGCCACCACTGTCCCATTTCCCCAAGTGCCACATCCACGTGGATTTTAAATCCCTCAAGGACAGAGACTGCACCACAGATCTGGGAAGATTTTACCAGGGCAGGACATCCCTTTCCATGGGAAATTTTTCCTAATGTCCAACCTAAATCGCGGCTGTCCCCGTCCTGAGCCTCCTTTTCTCCAGGCTGAGCCCCTTTCCCAGCTCCCTCAGCCCCTCCTGGGGCTCCAGACCCTTCCCCAGCTCCATCTCTTTCTCCAGACCCTCTCCAGCCCCTCAGACCTCCCTCTCTTCCAGGGCTCAGGAGTTCACTCTCCTCAGCCCTGTGAATCACCACGGATGGTTTTGATCCCACAGCCTTTGACAATTGAATCGGAGCGTTCCCTGCTCCACAAAGCACTGCCAGTGTTCCCTCCCAGGCAATCCTCTGCATTTCAGCTCTAGGTTTTACTTTAATTCTCACTCAAAGACTCCTACAATATTTGGACATTTCCTTCAGAGGTGTTCTCATCTCCTGTTTGAAAATAATGGTTTGACTCATCTGTCGGAGGGAGCGAAATCCGTGTGGACAGAATTGTGTTTCCTCCACATATGGAAAGGAACGAGACATCTTCTCGCAATAATTTGCAATATTTGTAATAAAATTAAACCAATCTCAACAATTCCTATCCCGGACTTATTTTCAAAAGACATCTGAATCAAATACTCCTGTTTTCAGTTTAGAAATTCAATGACAGCTCACAAGCTGGAGAGAGAGAGAGATGTCTGCCAAGGTGAGTTTCTGGTTGCTGATATTTTCCATGATCCACTTTTTCCTATTAGTTTGCTAAAAAGGTGTTTCCATTACTGTTTCTGAATATAACAACGGATGTAAACTCTGGTAAAGATGATGAGTCACTTTTAAGAACTCAAAATTGAAGGTGGTAGGAGTAAATTTCTTAAAAATTAAACTTTTTTTTTTTTTTCCCAAGGCTATAATTTCAGCAATTTCTTTGCAAGGCTTGGAAATAATTCAGGTGAAAGAGAGTGAATGAGAGAGTAAATGTGTCCTTTTGGGTCATAATGAAAGCTTTGATTTTCCCTAACATGGGGAAGAAAGTCTTTCCATATACATTTTGGTATTTTTGGGAACCTCTCTCCTGCTTTGTTCATACTCCTTTTTTTTTTTAATCCAGAAATCTTTTCCTCTGGGTTCTTGATCCAATCAGGTAAAATCACATGTTAAGATGTAAAATTAATTTTTCTGGAAGGGAGTGAGATCTCAGCAGCCTTAGGGAAAAGCTCCTCTTGGTCACCCTGAGCTATGGAGCATTTGAAGACCCTTTGAGGATCAAAAACTTTCCTCTCTCCCTGTGAACACAAGCGAATCTCTGGCAGAAATACAACCCACAGTCAATTTCTTCCCTTGAAATGGCTCACAGGGACATAAAACTTCCAACTTCCTGAAGTATAAGGGAATTAAAAGTGGCTGGAGTTTTTTAGTTTTATTTTTTTCCCCATTAGATCCAGTCCTTCCCACACCCAGAGTATATAGGTCCCCAAGTTCAAGTGCTGCCTGGACTCTGTATGAGGCTGTTGGTTTTGTTCTCACTGCTCTGAAAACGACTCCCCATAAACAGGTTGTGAGGAGTTGGTAACAAAAGCACTGAAATTTATTATGTGTCTACCAGTGGAACGTCATGGAAAGGCAATAATAACCAGACAAAGTGCTTCACAGCTTTAGTGAGGAAATCAAAGCCTCACAAATTCCCCCTAAAACATTGGAGGAAATATTTCAAAGGCTTCACTTTATAGAAAAAGCTGCAAAGATTTGTTTCAGCAGTTGTAAAACTGGCAGGGAGACAAGTTTGGCCCGTTTCCTTTTATCCGAAACATTTTTCACGAAGCCTTAAAAAATATTATCTTTGTGTGCTCCATTATATTCTTGCTGGAGTTTTCAGCTCATCTGATTTGTCTGGCTCTTGTCACTTTGCATCTCTCGTCACTGAAGAACACATTCACCAAATCTAATGGATAAAGGAATGGAAAAGGCACCCACGGATTTGGGATCCCATCTAGTTTTTCAGGATAAATAAAATTTGCCCTTCCCAGAGCTGGTAGAGCATCCTGGGGCTTGGGATTTGTAGGACCTGTTAGTGTCACCTGCCTGCTTTCAAAAGGTTTCTGAAGAATAACAAAACTGTGGCAGAAAAAGGAGCTTGTATTTTTTATTTAAACATAAAATTTATATTTATGTTTTTTTCATGGATGTGGCTTAAGATCAAGTGTGCTGGGAAGAATTTAGGAATAGGCCACTGAAAATTAACGATATTGTTGAAACAAATGTTATTTCCACACAAACATAATCATACCGGACCTGATCCAGCCCTTTTCACGTCACCACACTTTGGTTTCCTGCTGAATCCGATCTGCCCATCTCTCTTTGTCTAACTGTGATGATATCTGGTATTTCATCAAATGATTTTGAGGCTATGAATTGATATCCATCTGCCAATACTCCTAAAAGCAAGAATAAGCTGAGGAGACCCCAGGTGAAGGTGAAGAGAGGAATTCAACCTCAAAGTGTAAATCCAGAACATCGATTTTGGAATCTGTTCTTTCTCACAACCCAAATATTTTATTAGGTTTGATTTATTCACACAGCAGGAGTAGTAAGTCTCTTTCTTCCCTTGCTGGTAGAACAAGGATTTTTCAGGATCTAGTGAAAATGTTGCTCTTTCAAGACTCAAACATATGGAAAATAAAAGTATTTTATGGAATATCTTAATAGCACTAGGAATGGCTGGGATATTTGGTCAAACTTACTTGATACCCAAATTCAGTCATGAAAAAGAGTTTTTGAGCTGGATCTGCACGTATGTAAATATATGGCAGATTCCTAAAAATGACACTTCCCTGGGTTCCAGAAATTAAATATTGGAGTCCAACAGCAGCAGCAACTCCAAGGCTCAAAGGAGAAACCTCTGCTCCTGTCTCCTACTGAATCCTCTAAATCTCCATTCCCTGTTTATATTCAAAAATAGAAATGCCTGTAATTTTCCAGGAAAAACGGTCAGTAATCACTGATGTCTATTTTTGGCCAGGATGTGAACTAGGAAGTGCCCAGAGATTTGGAAAATTGTACCCACTCCTGCTGGGGATGGTGGTGGATTGGGAAAGCCCTGGGCTGGCTGACAGTGTCCTTTTAGTTACTGAGAAATGCAGAAATCCAGGATCTCACACTCTTGGGATGCTTTGGAGGAGTCACTTTCTGTCCCTAAACATCTTTTCTTTTGTCCTTACATGACATTAAGGATTTCTCACAGGTTTTATTTGTTTTTATCCCTCCAGTTCTCTCTCCCATCCCTTTGTGAGAGATGAGGGCAGCAGTTTTTTGGGGTTTAGCTGCTGGCTGGGGTTAAGCCATGACAGAAACAGAAAATACTCCTAAGTGCATATTTTAAATTTTCCTATCAGTATTTTTATTCCTCACATGATGATAAAACCCAGAGATCACTAAGGTCAAAGTCTGGGCTTGAAGGCTCCTCATGAGAAGCAACTTTGGCGCCTCTCAGCCAGAAAACACCAGGAAAAACAGGATTTCTTCCAGTTTTGTTGACTCTACTCCATCTCCTTTCCTCTGCAGGCTGCTCTCCCCTCCCTTGTGCTTTTGTACTTCAGCACATTAGAATATTAGGTCAAACACCCTCACTAAAAAATGTGCTGTACAATATTTCTCTTTTTTTTGCTCGATTTTTCTCTTCATCTGCTGGAGACATCGATGGTAATTTTCCCCTCAGAGGTTTGCCCTTTGATCATGCCAGAGTTTCCTATAAACATTATGTCAAAACAGGGCTTCCCCAGCTCCTTATAAATCTTTGCTGTGCTCAAATGTGCTGGGGGAAAAAAAAAAAAAGGAATTGCTTAATAATGTTGGCATTATTAGGAATTTTTTATTACTTCCCCACTCCTTGCACACTCTGAATAATGGGATTCAGAACTTTAGGTGTCTCCGCTCCGCATAATGACTAAAGGGTCACACAGAGGGTTAATGCTGATCTGATCTTTTGCTAACACAGAAATTGCAGGATTGCATTGTTTTTCCCAGCAGTGATGGTTTGGATCCTCGTGGTGGGAGCAGAGGGAGGGATTATTTGCTGTTTGCTGTGGAAACCACTTGAAATTCAATCTGTGGGGTAATCTAATTATAGCGTGGATGATGATCAGAGTAGGTGACAGGACTCTCTTCCACAAACTTAAACCTGAATGTACCTTATGTTGTCTAATTTTAGGAGCTGCAGCGACAGGAACAGCGTTTTGCAGAGCAGGTTATTGAGATTTATATATATATATATACACACATAAAAGTTATATACATGAAAATTAAATATATACATAATCCAATGGAAACCGATAGTTCACAGAAATGTGAATATCGCTCTGCAAAATCAAATATAGACCTGAATTTCTCTTTTTCACCCAGCAATAGCCCAGTTTAATGGCAGGATGTGCTGTCTCTGGTGGAAGACCCTGGCTGCTGGCTCCTTTAGGGCAGGATGGGGAGCTGTAGGGTGGAATTAGGAACTTTCACTCAGTTTTCCCTCCACCAAGGGCCTGGTGACACCAGCCCCAAAGGAACCGTGTCACAGCACATCTTCATGGTGCAGGAAGCATTCCCACGCCTTTCCCAACGTCAGAATTCATCTTGGGAATCTATCAGGTGCATTTCTGGCGTCGATAAATCGACCTCACGGCTCAGTTCCAGACTGTGAACCCCACTGAAAGCTTTGCTCTGATCACAGCCCTCCCCACCAAACTCACACAGAGCGGGGTGTGCTCAGGCTCTGAGCAGAGAGGGAGGCAGGAAGAGCTCGTGGATTAAATTCTAGATTAAATTTTACACTAATTAAACCTGTATGAAAGCATTACGCAGTGATGAGTACAGCTATTGGTGCAGTTATTTTCTGAGTTTTAACACGGTCATCTCATCTGGTAAGAGAAATATTACAAGCTCCAGCATATAAAGTGGATGG
>VZDJ01000301.1:8935877-8952010 GCA_008694505.1 Cyanoderma ruficeps | reverse complement strand
ATCAATCAATCAATCAATCAATCAATTACACTCATTGATAAGTAAATCTGTTAAAAAAAAAGGGATGCACATAAAAATAACCAGTGAGTTCACCATGCAGGACGAGGTGAAGGGACAGCACCGGGCTGGGGGTCGGCAGCCACCAAGTTTGGGGTGTCCTGGAGCTGGAGAGACCCCAAGCAGAGGGTGGAAAACATGGATTTGGGATGGATGGTGGAGCCTTTGGCAAATGGCAGCCCCGGGATTACAGCACAAAGCACGAACAGCGCTGGCCTTGGATGGATAAAAAGGGAATATCAGGTTGAACTGGAAGGGAGAGGTGACACCTGGAATTACAGCTCCGTGGGGATGAGAGCGTTTAATTCCGGCAGGGAAAGTTCCAACAAAGTGTGGATGAATCATAGGTTTAAAGGTGGAGAGTTATTATTTGAGGAAAAGGCACATTAATGCAAGTCTCAGGGGTATGACCTATTTGTTGAACAAACAATTGAAAAAAAAAGGATTATTTTAATAGATCCTTAATAATCAACCTCTATATGGAACAAAAATCATAAAATGAATCACACAAATTGTCAAACCAAATGTAAAACCTGGAAAATGTAGAGTTAGAATAGGCAAAAGCAGTCTAGAAACGCTTTCCTAATGTAACATTTTAAGTGGAATTTAAATTTAAAACAACCTAACAACATTTGTTCTGGATTTTTAATCAGTGGAAACATTTTTAATCAGTGGGAACATTTCATTCCTACCTGTGTTTTGTGTTATGTACAAGGTTGGGTGGACTAAATGGGCACAGTGGTCCCCTCTGGTTTCTAATCTATTAAGAAAAATAATTAGATCCTGTTCCAATGTTGATTCCAGCCTTTAAAAAATCTATATATCCTTGAAAAATCAAACTAAAGGTCCACCTTAGAAACAGAATTAATGCAGGATTTTAACATTAAAGTTAAAGAAATGTTTTTAGACTGTGAATTGCCTGGTTGTGTGTTCTCCAAGGCACAGATTTTTGTATATATAATCTTCTCAGGAGAGAGCACAAACCAAACTTCTGGAAAAAGATACCTCCCCTCCCCACCAGGCTTGGGACTAACCCTACATGATTGTTGTGGTGGGGGCTGTTTTTGTTACTGCTCTGAGATGTTTTCATTTCCAGCTGAGCATCTCACTGAAAGCCCCCAGCCCTGCTGAGAGGAGCAAGGGCTGCCTCACTTCTCCTGACTCCAGCTGCAGAGGGACTGGATTTAATCCATTCCAAACACCCAAATGAAATATTCTCATCTGCTCCTTGTGCAGGCTGGGCCATATTTCACTTCCAGATGAGTGGACTGGATTGGAGTGTGATTTGTCACGGGTTTGCACTCACAGCACACAGGGAGGAGAGGCTTTGTGAAATCCCAGTCTCTTCATCGTGTGAACATAACACATCTGCCTGTTATACACCTGAATGTTCTGAGCAAATTACATCCTCAAGGAAATTGGGCTTTTTTTCCTCCTACTTCTACTGCTGGAAGTCTTTTCTAGTGTTTGAAATATTTTGTTTCTAGCTCTTGAAACCATTACCTGCCTTTGGAACAACAAGGAAATGTGTTGTATTTGCTTTTATGGGTGGATAAACATTGTTCCCTTAAGCTTGTCCAATACAGGGAGTGACACATCTACAGTTTATTTTATTAAAACGGTGCTTTTGCCAGAATTAAAATAGGAATTCTGGATAACTGAGCAATTAATCTGTTTCCATAATTCCGGTCAAGCTCCAAAGCAGAATTGAAACAGTCAAGCTTTTTCCCCTGGTGAAACAACATCCAACCAACCAACCANAACCAAGAAACCAACCAACCAACCAACTTCCCAGAGTAAACTTACCCAGTTTTGGCAAAAGTTGCCCAGTATCTCATCATGGAGCGGCTCAGGAGCTCCTCAGCTTTGGTGTAATTCACTCTCCTCTCCAGGGGCAGCCCGAACACAAACTCGATCTCGTAGCCGTGCAGGACCCCCATCCACTCCGGCCAGGGCAGCTTGGAGGAGCGATGTTCAAAGAAATAAAAGAACACCTGGTGCCCCAGCTGGGCGAAGCTGGTGGTGAATTCCAGAGCAGGACAGATGATGTTGTAGTCCCCAATAACATCATCGATGGCGTCCCGGTAGTGCTCCGGCTTTCCCAGGTTTTCCCAGTCCGTGTACTGGAAGATGATCGATTCTATCGCAAGTTTGCTCGCTCCTGGGAAGGACAGGGTTAAAGCTGCTTCAAACTGGGTTTTATTGATCAAGCCATCGCTGTCCTTGTCGAGGCCAGGGACTCCATATGCCAGGAATGAGAGCCCTTCATCTTTGTTAACACCCGCCAGGATCTGGGTCTGTTTGAAATGACCGTTCTCCACCAACACTTCTGGCATGTCCGCCAGAAAATCGCCGTCCACGCTCGGACAGAAAAATATTTGTAAAAGAGAACCATGTGGAACGACGACATTTTCGTTTTCCAGTATTTCCTTCGGGTCCTTGTCTTGGAGGCAGAGAATGAGCTCTGACTCGTTGCTGGTGGGACACTGGAGGTGTTTGGCCAAAGCCACTGCTCTGTTCCTGGCCTCGGAAGACGGAATTGCAGCCCAGGGGGCATTTGCAGACCCACTCTGCAGGATGGCCCTGGTGAATAAAGGGTGGCTCTCAGGAGAAAGGAGGTGATAGGTGACAGAGGCCGAGCCGGCGCTCTCTCCAAACAGAGTCACGCTTTTGGGATTGCCTCCGAAGGCTGCTATGTTCTCCTGGACCCACTGAAGTGCTAACCTCTGATCAAACAAACCTGCATTTCCAGGAGCTTTCTGGTTTCCTGGCAAGGAGAGAAATCCCAGTGCGCCAGTCCTGTAGTTCATAGAAACCACGACCACTCTTTCCACCCTGGCCAGAAACTTCCCATCGTAGACAGGCAGGGCAGTGGACCCAGACTCGAAGCCACCACCATAAATCCACACCATGACAGTGGCGTTCTTGGGCTTGGGAGAAGGAATCCACACGTTCAGGTACAAACAGTCCTCACTTAGGTTGGTTTTTGGGTTCCACATCTCTGACCCGGCAAACCCCGGGTAAGCTGTGTCTATGGGCTGGTAGCAGGAGTTGGCGTGTTTGGTGGCATCCCAAACATCGGCCCATTTCTCCCGAGGTTCTGGCTTTTGGAACCTCAGCCTCCCAACGGGGGGCTGCCCGTAAGGGATTCCCAGGAAGGCTGTGACTGTCCCCCCCAGCACCTGCAGGCTGGTCCCTCTGACTCTGCCGTTCTTGGTTGCAATGATGTTCTCTTCAGGCACCACTTTCCTGGTGAACACGGACAGAAGAAGAAACCCCATCAGGAATCCAGCAGAGAGACTTAGACCATTTGTCCAAATCATGATGCCTGGAGCACGGGGTGAAAAATAAATTCAGAATTAGTGTTGCAACATGTTAGTACCAAAATGGTCTGTTAAATAAGGGTGTAGCTCATCCCAGGAGCAATGAAAATAAGATGGTGCTGCTGCACAAAGCACAGAAGTTTTTGTTGGTTATTTGTACTGCAAAGATTGCATTCAGTATTTGGTCAGGACTTCAGAAAAATTCTCTTGCTAAAAATACTGTGGAAGACAAACCAGGAGAGATGAAATCATACAAGCAGGCTCTGACCACTGCAGATGATTTACCCACCAACCAAAACCTATATGAATAATTTCTTCTAAGATCTTGTTTTTCTAGAGCATCTTAACCAAGATTACAACCACCAGAGTCATATGAAGCAGTCATAGTTCTACTATCTAGAATTAATATTAAAATGCTAAAACATCAAGGATTTTTGAATAAATGAGGATACTGCCTAATAATTTGGGTACGGCCTGCTCTTTCCTTCCTGAGAACTTTTCCTAGTGATAATCAGTATTACCTTAAAGCTAAGTATATAAATGTTGATTTTGTATCACATTTAAGCACTCTAATAATCTCATTTACCCCAACCTTTTCAAACAAAACTTCAGCACCATCCCCTTGAAACTGAAAATTCACAAAAAGCGTGTTTGCATAAATCCATTTCTATGTCTTACATATCTGAAAATGCTCAACAAAGCTCCCTTCTCTCCTTTTTTTTTTTTTTTTTTNTTTTTTTTTTTTTTTTTAGCCTGTTTCCCTGTCACACATCTCATGCTTTGTCCTGTGCCTTTAAACAGGCCATTCTTTGTTAATGAGGAGCACTCATGTCCTTAAAAGGAATGAGGATAATTTCTCTGGAAAATACAGCTGTGGCCTAATTTGAGCTGCTCCTGCCTGTTTGCTTGTTCTTGGAAAGAAAATGCAGCAGAGGGGAGGAAGGGAATGTTTGGTGCAAAGGGGTTCCTAACTTTGAGATAGCATCAAAGGAGCGGGGAGGAATCTTCAGGGACAATATTTTTAGCATTCATCTAAACAGACAGAAAACAGATAAATTTTAGAAAACGTGAACATTTACGGTCTGGTTGTTTTGTTAAAATAAAATAGATGAGGTGGGGAAGGCAGGTGATAGACTTCAGAGTTGGTCGTACACTCCACCAAGTCTACAGCTTAACTGTGAGAAACCTGCAATTGTCCCTTTTTTGTTAAATATTAGAGGTGGGATTTGTCAGCTCACGGGGTCCAGCAGCTCCTCAGGAGTTTGGGTCAGCACCACTCGCCCTGGCATGGGCAGGAGGCTCAGTCACACATTCACTGGCTTTTGGCTCCCCTCTCTCTGTGCCAGGCATGGAATCACGGAATATCCTGAGTTGGAAAGGCCCCACAGGGATCACCCAGCCCAGCTCCTGTCCCTGTACCAACACCTTAACAATCCCACCCTGGGCATCTCTGGAGTGGTGTCCAAACCCTCCTGGAGCTCTGGCAGCCTCAGGGCTGTGCCCATTCCCTGGTGAGCACCCTCTGGGGAAAGAACTTTTCCTAAAATCCAACCCAAACCTCCACAGAGAACAAAACAAGAGCCTGTATTCACCTCAGTTTGCTAAAACACTCAAGCCTAAATCCCACTGTCTTTGTGAGAACTGGGCATAACTTACCTAGTTCGCTGAATATTTCCAGCCTGCTAAACCAACACAGACTTGGGATTATTTTTTAACACGGCACGTTTCGTTTTAAAACTCCCTCAAGAAGATTTAAGAGAGGCTGGGGAAGGAGAGGTGAGAAGAACAATTTGGTTTGCTCTGGAAATCTGTGCTTAAAAATTCATTAGTGTTGAGCATCCCCAGGGCTTCTCTGAGCCCCTCTGCAAAACCAAACCCAAAATCCTGAAAAGCCACCAGAGCTGGGAGAAGGATAATGACAGAGAAGGGATGGAGGAGGGTTTTGGAGCACCCAGTAACTTTATGAGATGGGAGAAGTTATTTTTCTAAGTCTGTTGTTATACTGTTACTTCACCAAACTTGATCATGACCAAACAATAACAAGCTGGAAAAAAATAAGTTATTTAAAATATTGCCATTAGGAAAAGAAAATGACTCTAAGAAAAACAAGAGACTTTAAAGTTCCTCAAGATCAACCCATATAAATAGTGAATTAAAAATAATTCTCCTCCTGAAGCTTCCTGCTAATTAAAAAGAGAGGGGAGGAAAACAATGTATCATTTCAAAATATAGAGGCAATAGTTTTAGACCATAATATTAGTGAGAAGAAAATAACAAAAAAATCAGTTCTGTACCTTTTAGATTAGCTCTGGCATTTCAAAGAAAAAGTTGGATCCAGCTTGAAAAACACAGAAGTTTTGTGCTACTGAATGAGAGGACTCATCTACTCTCAGGTCACTCTGCTAATACTAACAAAAGTAGCAAGTGGCAGAGGATTATTATTACACCTTGAATGCCTGGCAAATATTACATTTAATCAGGATTTTAATGCTGCTTTAAACCAAACTCAGCAACGTAAAGCACATTGAGCAAAACAAATATTACTGGATTATTACAGTGAGAGTAAAGAGGGTCAGAAGATTGCTTTAGCTCATCGACACCCACCCAGCAGAGTCATATCACGCAGTGTGTTTGCACATTTTAAAAAGCTGCTGCTGTAGTAGTTTCCCCCAGCAAAAAAAAAGTTAAACAGACTCTACTTCTGCATTCTTATTCAGCGAGGGAACACTGTTTATTTCAATGCCTCTTTCCTCCCCCCTTTGCAAATCTTTACCCAGTCCAAAAAAAAAAATAAAAAATCTATACACCGGACTACATAATCGCCATTTAAATAGGAAAGATGGTTGAATTAATAAGCGATTTCTAGCTCCAGCTTAATTTACTTAGCCCAGGATCCCTTGAATAATGCCAAGGTCTGCTACACACGCTGCTCACTCGTTCCATTTGCAGAGCGAGAAGGCTGCTTCCCCCCGGAGAGCAACAAATGGGCAGAGCGGAGCGTTTCCCAGAGATCCCAATCCCCGCGCAAATCAAGGCGAACCGTAAATTATCCTGGCAGGCGAGAGACGTGCAAAGAGAAGAATCACTTACCCCGCTTCTATTATAAGGAACTACAAAGTTTTTAAAGAGTGGGGGGATCTCGGGGATCCCTCGGGGGAGGGAAAAATGCAGCGGTGCAGCTGCTGCTTTAAGCCCGTAAATTGGCCGGGGCTGACATTATAATCAACTCTTTCTGACATGGAGCTCGCGAGAGTTGGCAGCAGCCGCTTGATCTGCAGGCAGCCTCTGCCTCCCGTCCCACATCTGCTCCCAGAGCTGCCGTGGGAATGCTCCAGGGACAACCCCAGGCTGGGCAAAAAACCAGCCACAGGGCTGGGGGAACGCAGGGATTTGTCCCGTGCATGGGAGCATCTATTTTATAACAATAGAAATGTAAATATAATAATAATTCAAGCCTCTGTTTCGTCTCGCTTAGAGCATTCTCTCACCTGTAATTTTTTTTTTTTCTTCTGTACTCAAACCTCAGGTTTTCATTGTAAATATGTATTTATTTTTGGTTTTAGCAGCTGTGGCAGATAAAACAGGAATGTGCCCTGCCTGGACATGTCAACAGCTGGCAATCACCAGCTGCATCCCTTGGCTCCTGCCCATCCAGGCCATGGCAAAGATCTGCATTGTCTCCGTCTGATTTTCGGGTTAAAAATGGGACCTGTGTGGTGTCACATGCTGCTTGCTCTCTTTTCTGAAGCTTCAAACTGGAAATCACCCGTGGTGCTGAGCACACTTGATACCCTCCTTTTCCCTGGGACTCTTGAGCATCGTTCCCACCAGAATTCCACAATTCAGGTGCAAAGCTGAACCCTAGCTGGGGGACATGTCCTACAACACAGCATTAAAATGCAAAAAAATTCTGCAGGGTGCTGATGAAAACAGAGGGGTGGAGAAAACAAAAAAATTCCATATTCCACGCTTACAAACTTTCTTGTCAAACCCCTTTCCCTGAGCCACCCCATGGAGCCAGAAATCCACCCCTTGGAGCTGGGACTGCAGTCCCCCAGCAGCATCTGCTCTCTAGCTCTGCTCTGGAAAAAAAAAGGCAATTTTCCCACAATTTAAGCTTTTTTTTCTGCTGTCCACACTTGCTTCCCCCTTTAGAGCCGAACACAATTACCTTCCCTGTTTAATAATCAAACTACAGCTCTGTTTCAATTACACAAAAGCAATATTTGGCAACGCATAGAACAGGAATAAAGCAGAAATAAAAAGTTAAGGATGAAGTTTATAGACCTTAATATGGAGATTACAAGTGGGATTTTTAAAGCCAGCATGGGAATTAGTGTTTTAACAGAATAAAGTTCAAGCAAGCAGGATTATTTTATTTCTCCTGGTAATTTTACCACATCCTTTAGGATCAGACCTTTCACAGGTATTTTGCATGGATATGCTCAGTGGAGGGAATACGTCCCACTCTAAACCTAAACCACCATGGTAGGGGTTAGAACTGGCTGATTTTTAGGGTCCCTTCTACCCAGGTCTTTTGAGGATTCCATAATTCCATAAAAAATCCCTGAACTTTCAGCACGGAACTGTCCAATACAGTGGGACTGCAGAATTCTTAACTGAAATTGTTCACTCAGCAGTGTAATAGAAATATTTAATAATAAAATAGGATTCATTCAGAATTATTTCTGGTGACAGCTCTTGCTGATCAAAACCTTTCAAGTGCAGGAAACACTAAATGGTGCTACACAAACTGAGGCAGTTCTCAATGTTTCAGCATTTGCTGCCTTTCTCTGCTGCCTCCTCAGCCCATTTGGGGACATGGCCAGGTGACACGCACTGCATTCATTTTCTGTGACATCAGATGGATGAATCATCACCCCCAAATCTTGTTAGAGGCCACTTTAAAGCAAATTTCAGATGCTTATGACCATGCTCGTGCTCTCAACCTCTTTGCCTTGAGCAGTAGAGAAGCAGCAGGAGACTCAAACAGTAAAAAAGCTGCTTCTGGCTTCATCCGTTTTCAAACACTGTCCGTTTTCTCCTTCATTTGCTGTCAGGGCTGTGCCTTCCCCTCCCTGCTCCTCTTCAGAGAGCCCAAGGCACCTGGAGCAGCCTCCTGCTCTGAGGCACTGCTTTCCTTAATGCAAAATGTGGAGTTTTCTGACAAGGTGACTCTGGGATGAGTGAATCTACTGTCTCAGCCTGTTTCCAAGGCACCAGGAAACTCCAAGTTCAGCCTTGGGGTTACCTGGATGTCTTCAGGTAACTGTCAGATCTCTCCACTATTGTCCTTCAGCCTAATGTTAGACTATTATGCTGTACTTTTAAAGAAAACTGAGCCAAATTCTATAATTTTTCCCCTTTAATTAAAAAAATTAACATATAAATTAAAGTTTCACAACTGTGTGCCGTGAGAGGAAACACTTCTTTTAGTTATTACTTAGCTTGCTAAAAATACCTGTGCGAAAATTAGAGATTAAATACATTTTATGCCCTCGGTAATTGTGTGGAGAGTCATCATTTTCTCCGTGGTCCTGTGGGAGAGTGGAAGAAAAGGAGGTGTAAACCAGTGGGTGAAATATATATGTTGTACACCTACCTACATATATGTATTTATCCTCTTATTTTATGGGATTTGCCTTTCTCTTTTCAAATATCTCTATCCATCTATCTAATGAGGTTTTATAAGGTTAAGTCATTTTTTTTACTTAGGGCAAGGCTCTTAAAAATCTTAAAAATTATATTCGCAAAATATAAAAGCGTCTTTTCATTATTTCATGCGTACATGTGAAATCAGTGTCAAAATTGGCATAGGGACTTTGTACTGGTTTTGCATTGATTGACATTCAGTGAGGAGGGAAGAAGATTTTTCAAAGAGGAGGTTTTGCATTGATTGCCATTCAGTGAGGAGGGAAGAAGATTTTTCGAAGAGGAGCTGCTAAGGGTCTCCTCCTTGCCTGACAAAACCACTCAGTGGGTAGTTTTGTTAAACCACTAGGAAGCTGAACGCACCTCTTTGAACAGACATGTTAAAAATTGAACAAGCCCCAGGAAAGCTCATCTTGTTCCCACATGGGAACAGGTGACGACAGGCCCGGCTGGGCCTCGTCCGCATGGCCGGGCCGGGCAGGCCCTGCTGAGGGGCCGGGCCCTTCCTGGGGAGTCCCACGGGTGCTGTCCCGGCCGGGCTGGGCTCCAAGGGCTGTTGGAGCCCTGGGCACTGAGGATTTCAGATTTTCTGTGGTCACAGGCGCTGGGCTCCAAGGGCTGTTGGAGCCCTGGGCACTGAGGATTTCAGATTTTCTGTGCTGACAGGCACTGACCCCCAAGCAAAAACTGCATTGGACCTGAGGCCGTGGAAAAGGCTTCCAAAATTGAGTGACAGCGCTGGGATTGTGGGTGTGGAGTTTGGATAGAAGTGTGTGATACCACAGGGTGCAAAACTTAAGAGTTGAAGGGTTTAGAATACAGTAATGTATCTATAAAGCAAGATGGAAGTTTTAGGGCCTAGGCCAGTCCTTCTTTTTCACCTCCTCCTTCATGGGTCTGAGTGGTATTTTGTAATTGGGTAGAAAAATTCGCATTGCCAGCCACGTGTGGTTGGTTATTGGGTTAAAAGTAAAAATAATCTAGGTGCCATTTCTTAATTGGACGGTTTATCCTTAAAAGGCCTTGTAGAGAGAGAGATGGGGCTCCATTTTTAGCTTGTTAGCTGGAAGTGCTGTAGAACTCACGGCTTGTGAGACTGTAACATAGATAAGAGTTAATAAACATCTGAGTCTGAACAAGAAATACTGTCTCGAGCATTTAATCCTGACTATGACAAAAAGAAGATAAAGGCAACAAGTGGCTGTCGATATCTTGCTGCCAGGCTGGCTCCAGCACAGGTTTTCTGACACATGAAGAGTCCCATTCACCAGTTTTGGTCCTGCTGTTCCAAGCCATCCACAGCTCAAAAACAACACCTGGGCTCCTGCCAGGATAACTGAGCTGAAAATCTTTGCAGGTGTCACCTTGATGTAAAGGATGTCATACACCAAGAGTGGGCACGTCTGAGGAAATGTTTACACTCTCACAGTGAAAGTAGGAAACATTCTGATTTTTTTAATGGCTGAGAAGGAAATCAATAGGCAAATTATATCCAAACTATATTTGATGTCATTTCTGTGAAGATGTGAGGAGGGTATTTTAAACTTCAGCCTTGATAAACTCCCCTGGGAGGGCTCAGCTCTCTCTGTGATCCCTGGCTGGATTTCCACACCGAGCATCTGTGTGACCTTGCCTTGAACCTCTGAGCAAACCACCACGTCGTGAGAAAAAGCTGTGAGGGAAACAAGTAAACTCGAACTCTACAAGCTCCAAAAGGTCAAGCTGCAGACAGGGGGAAGATTGCTGAGAAGGGGACACTTAGCAGCTCAAGGACTCGCAGGGAAACACATCAAAGCTGCGAGCTGTGAAATTTTCAGGTTAAAAAAAGAAAAAGCCCAAAGAAGGTGGGAGCTCAGCAGCAGCAGCAGGGAATTACTGATGCTCGGCTCTGGGGCTTGCAGCCACGTTATTCTCCTGTGAATATTAAGAAATAAATCATTGCCTTGTCCTCAGAGCATACCCTGTTTGCAGAGCATCTTTTCATGCCCAAAAGCAGTGACCCCGAAGGGTTACACCTCTCAACCATTTCTGTGTTCCTTTTTCCAAATCTCGCCCTTGCTGTGAGACTGCCCACCTGTATATCCATGGATTTAAACCAGGGAATAAACCTGGGCAGGGACAAAGTGCTGCTACTGATGATTGTAGGTGATGGTCGAACCCATCAGAAATTTTGCTGTTATTCTGCTTATTCCAAAAGGCCTCACCCCAGATGGGCTTCCAGGACCAGCAGAAGTGCCCCACAATAGATCTGAAGGGTAATTGGATAATATCAGGAAAGATACGTGGTGTGTTTCAGATACACACCATGAAAGTGGGTACCAATTTATTAAATATACAGAAGACACTCACACTCATGTAAGCCATTAAACATGATTGTATTTTCCCCTTATTGGTTCAATTATGATCTGCTGTACCTTTCTCCTTAGTACTCTAATTATAGATTGGTATAATTTCCTCTTTAGTAGCACAATTATGGTCTGTACTTGTACAAATGTCTTGGAGAAATCAGAACCACTGAGAAAATACTGCAAATTAAAATATAAAAGCATTATTATTGTTGTTGTTATTAGTATTATTTGGAATATTCACATATCCTTAGATCCTTGTGGTATATACATAATTCCGTATTTTGTCTCATATAGGGACCAGGTTCAATTAAGAAAATAAAAAAATATTAATGTGTACTCAATATGACTTGCACACTATTATTGCAGCCTGGTGTTTAGCTTGCAAGAAAAGATAACTAATTAAATTACAAGTTAGGTTTCACAGATTTCTGCAGCAACCTATGGATTTTGAGGGTACAAATGAAAATATTGAGGCCACAATTGTTGCAAAGCTTATCCATATAGAACTATCAGGAATTATTTTATTGGAGGAGTTAAAATTATCTCTCATCAGTTTAATAACAGTATATTCTGGTCATGATTATCCTGCCCTATGCATATCCTTGATGGTTCATGCACCCCATAAACTTCTCTTTCCTTCCTCCCACTTCCATTGGCACAATGGAAACTGTACAAGCCTGAAACACCAACCTTTCCAACCCCTTGCCCTCTACAAAGTCAGAGCATTTTAATTTCAAAAATGGTCTTTAAGTGGCCTTTGCCTTAGCAGGAGTTGCAAGAGGTCGAAACAGGAAAGGAAAACTTCAGTGCAGAGCTGGAGGTCCTGGCAGAGCTCACAGACCTCGGCTGGGGAGAGGAGTTTTAGTGGCTGCAGGAATGTTCTGATTCTCTGCTCATTTCCTGCCTTTTGCCTGGAGGCAGGTTCAGTACAAAATGCATGAAGAGAGCCCAGGGCCTGAAAGACTTTCTGTTTAAGTTGTCAGACCAAGGAGCCTGGGAAATTGAAAGATGTGCCCAAGACCATAAGAAAAGACTGGGTTGCATTCAGACACCCAGAGCTTCAGGACATCACCATCCTTTTTGGTTTGTTTTAAATGCTCCACTTTTATAGCTACAGTTTTCTAGATTTTTCTGTCAATATATCACCAAAAATAAGGACTTTTTGATGGTAATCTTAAACAAAAGCATCATTTCCATCCTGTTCTCCACAGTAAACAGAAGTCAGCCCTTGGGATTCAGAGGCTGCATTTTCTAGAAGTCACTACAGGCAATAACCAAAAGATGTTATGCAGAATATTCCTGGGCTCCTTCGCTGGCAGCCATCCCCTGGGGAAGGAAAACCACTTGGGATCAGCACATCCAGGAACAGCCCGTGCTTCTTGTTGGAGCCACTAGCACAGCTGTGAATCTTGTGTGCACAATAATCAATCCCAGTGAAGGCTGCAGTGAGGATTCAGCCTGGAAATGGATTGGGAAAGCACAGATGGAACCTCACGGCACAAACCTCAGTGCCTTCATTTTTTTTTTTTTGCCAAAGCAACAACTTGCTCACACTGGAGAAAGCCCACAGGTGGGTGGGTGGGTGCCGCTGAGTTTCACACGGATTGCCTTCCCTCGCCTCTCCTGCGAGAGCACAGCTTCCATAAAACGGAATCACAGCATCATTAAGGCTGGCAAAGACTCTCAGTCTATTTCCCAGTGCCCCTGGAGGAACAAAGCACGACGGCGAGGACTTGCTCGGTGAAAGCGTTCAAGTGATTTTAATTTTCGTCTTCGCGGCAAAAGGAAAAAAAAGAAATGAGAGAGTAAATCCCATCACCAGCTGCCGAAAACATCGGAGGTGTTGAATGTCACAGGAAGAATTGGAAGTGCCTGTGGGGTTGCTTCTCTGATAGAGCCCATTTGTACCTGTACCACAAATGAGCTGCTCTCCCCACTGGAAGGACATTCGGCAGTGGTTAGGATTTAACCATTGAAAAAAGGAAAAACAATTTGCTCACCCTCCTATGCTGCCTTTCCTCTCCTCCTCCTCCCCCTTCTTTTATTCCACACCCCCTCCCCAAATTTTAGTCACTGTTCATGTTGCCAAAATATCTGCAGTGATGTCTTTCCGTGCAGAGTTTAAAATAATTCCTCTAGTAAATGTTAACAGCAGCCATAAAACAGCAAAATAAAATAACAACAAGAGAAGCAATCAATAAAAATCTGGACAAAAATTAGATATTGGTGCATGAGATAGGAAAGGGCCTGAATCTGAGTGTTTTATAGAGAATCCTGGAAGCTATTCCAGAGAAAATGGGCAAGGAGTTAAATTTATCAAACGTTGCTGGGATAATTAAACCAGAACAGACAGGAAACAAGATGTTTGACCAAAGGGAAGGTAAGTGAATAGATCCAGCTCTTTCTATGCTTCCCAAATCCTTGTCCTTCTGGGCTTAGGTGACCCCAGAGTGCCACCGTGGAAATGATTTTCAGCCAATGCTGGGACAGGTCCTACCATGATGGGCTCCTGGGCAGGGGGAATTTCCTTTGTGCTGAGCATCTGGTGCATGAGAAATGGGCATTCAGTCTTTGGGACCAGCACAGAGGTTCTCCAGAGTAGGAGAAAAATTACAGATTTTAAAAAATGTGAATAAATAAGAAGAAAGCAGAAGGCCTGCAGTGCTAACACCACCAGGACCTTTCGCTTGGAAAGCTGTGCTGGGTCACTCCGTGGCTGGATTCCTGCGTGGAAGATGGAAAGAAAAACCCTTTCCATTTATGACAAGTGGCTTCTGGTGGGAGCAGAAAGGTGGGACCCACCCAGGGAACCCCACAAAGCAACACATCCAGGGTATCCCACAGGAATGTCAGGCAGGAGGAGCTGACAGAGCTGTGTGGAAATGTTTACGGGCAGCACCGAGGAACAAAGAGGTGTTTGCCTAGGGCAGAGCCAGCCAGAAATGGGGTCTGGAGTTTTTGGCAGCAGCTGGAATCTCAGCAGCAGTGAAAACAAGGGGTGGGATGAGGGCAGACCTTGAGGAGGAGCCTTTCCGAAGGCACGGGAAGGGCTCTGGCACCATCAGGATGAAATAAACCCATCCTAACCCAGTTATTAGCGCTGTGTCCCTTTGACACGATGCCTGGAGTGTTTCTCCACGGGGCAGCTGCTGGTCTGCATCATGTCAGGGACAGCATGGAGCTATTAATGGCTTTTAATGTGATCCCCTGGATCCTGACAATACCTGCCATTAGGCAGGCCTTAATCACAGGATCACTGACATTGATGTGCTTAAACCATTAAACAAAGACTCAAAATGTTCCTCATTCACAGGAAAATTATCAAACTTCAAAGCAGAGCATCCATAAACCCAGTGCATACTGGAAGAAACCTGAATTTTTATTCTCCACGTGTCCACCTATTCTCGGGTTAATGACTGAGACTCACAACCAGCTTTTCAAAAATGTAACCAAAAAATATTGCCGCTCATTTCCGTGGCAGACTGCTTGCATCACTTTAATTTAGGAAGCAAACCGTGCTACAACCACCACAGACATGTAAATGAGGCAAAAAATGGTGCTCGTTCTGTTGCTTTCCAAATTTAAGCTGACCTAAATAATTTAATACAAAATTTACAGCAGCGAGAACACAATTTGGTGGACAAATATGGGAACACAGCGAATTTGTACTCCAGAATTTGTACTCCTCTGGGTAAAGGATGATTCGCCATCTGTGTGTGCTGCAAGCAGCTTTCACTGTGGGGGCAAACACCGTGCAGACCCTTTCCATTATCCCTCAATTTAGCACGGAAAAAGGAGAATTTTCTTTCATCCCAGCAGGAAAACTGGGATGAATCCCAGCAGGATTGTTTTGTGAGTGGGTGTTTGAGACTCATTTGTCAATATTTTGCTCTCCACAACTACCTGAAAGGAGGTCGCACCCAGGTGGGTCTTGGCCCCAGGGGAGGTTTGACTGGATGGCAGGGAAGATTTCCTCACTGGAAAGGTGAAAGGCAATGGAACCATCCCTGGAAATGTTCAAAAAATGTGTGGCTGTGACACTTGGGGACGTGGTTTAGTGGTGGCCTTGGCAGCGCTGAGGGAATGGTTGGACTCCAGGATCTTGAAGGGTTTTTCCAGCTTTAGTGATTCCACAATGGGAAGATGTCCCTGGTAGTCCGTGAAATAATTGCTGCCAAATCCTTTGTGCTGACTTGAAAATATGGAATAACTTTGTGAAGCAACAGGGGAAGGAGAGGAGAGAATTAACCCTGTCAGTGCTGCCCCAGGCATCACCCAGCACCCACGGCAGGAGGAGGTGTCAGCTCAACCAAGCTGATCTGGGCTTCTCCATCATCAACACTGTCTCCTGCTCCTGAGCAAAGCACAGATCAGTGTCTGAACTGATGGGTAGTAATTGCAGAGTGATCAAAGCACGTCAGGCAGGGAGACCTGACATCCCTGTGCTTGCCAAGGATTTTTTGAGAGCTGAAAAACACTCTGGTTTCTCCAGTCTGAAGTGGGATGTGTGGGAAGCTGGAACAGCTTCCATCTAAACCGAAACAGTTTGGTTTCTGTCCATGGTTATGGTTAACTGAAGCACAGCTCCACATCCTTCCCATGGCTGCTCCAGAGGGATCCAGGAACTGCAGCACCTCCCTGCGCCTCAGTGGGATACAGGGAAAGGCTGTATTTGGTCTTTGATCATTTTGTCCTCTAATTCAGCACTCAAGGAAGAGAACATAATCTCTTCCCCTTCCCCTTCCCCTTCCCC